>VZRS01005083.1:242955-369360 GCA_013398055.1 Ifrita kowaldi | reverse complement strand
TTTTTTTCTTAAACCTACTGAAAAATCCCCAAGCCCAAATAAACCTTTTCCCCCAGGTAAGATCTAGTGTGCAGTTATTTGGAACAGACAGGATCACAGTGCGTTAGGGAGCCCTGTGGCAGCCAAAGCCCACGTCTAACCACAGAAGATCAGCACACAAATACAAATGCTGAGATAATGTTACAGAGCACAGATTAGGGCTCAAATCTTCAGCAAATCTGTTCAGAGCAAGGAAATGACAGCACGTGGGGCATGTGCAGCACAATGAGCACGTCTCATTCAGGGGCCCATCAGTAAAGGCAGTTATTGCTAATACTGTGTTTTATCATATTATTTCTCAATTATTTGCTCCAACAACTCTCTAGTCTCAGCTAAATAAACTGGCTGTGCAGAAGCTGACCTGATGTGATTTCTTCTTTGTGAGGAGAATGGGTTGTGGTTGGCTGTCATGATACTTCCAGGGGTTTGGTTTGTATAGTTTGTGTCCTTCTCCAGCTCTATAATATAATTTCAGCAATTAAACTACAGGAGAAGGGAGTGAATTAAATGTCCCTGCTAACACAGGGACAGTCCTTAGGGGAAACAAAATACAGAGGGTCTGAGTGAGGGTGGTCCCTGGCTGGTGCTCGTGGTCAGGGTGAGGGGAAGTAGTCCCAACCTAATCCCCAGTGGGCCTGTGTTACCCACAGCACAAAATACACCCCATGCTTTGACATGAATGGAATCTTTGGGTGCACAGAAGCAAGGATTTTTTATATTTGATAACAGAAGCAAGGCACATTATTTCTAAACCCCATCAGCTAAGCTGTGCAAGGGACCGTAGCACATCATTTCCCTACCTCCGAAATGGAGGCCTTTTTGCTGAGCTGGGCTATTCAAGTGATGAGTTTTTAGCATGAGGGAGGCCCCTTGCTGCAGCTCAGAGGCTGCATGTGCTTAACCCCTCACCCTGTGACTGGTCATGGTGGGGCGCAGAGCAGCAACCTGGAGCAGGTTCCAGCATCAGAGCAGCCCCAAGCCTGATCTCCTGTCCTCTGAAATGCTTTTACAGAGCCATCATCTGCCTGAATGCTCCACAACTTCACCCAGCACAGTGCATTTACCAACATTAACATTTATCATCTTCTCTGGCAGCTTTCCTTTTTGCAAATGAAAAGTGGAATAGTTTAAAAGAAGCAAGTGAAATCTGACAGCAAAAACCTCTTTTTAGGTATTCCATGGAGGGATAAGCCAGGGCAATATGTGAAGCAGAATTATCTCTATTTACCTGGAGGTATTCTGTGCTTGGAGTCAACAAGTGTGCACTGATTCCTGTTCAGAGCTTTATGTGTGATAAAAAGCATCTCCTCAGGTTTGTTTTCTTTATTCTATGTATACTATCTCTGTTCAAACTGAAAGTTTGTCTTGTTCCAGTCCGAAGACGCAGTTCTGTAGGTGTTAGAACATCCTCAGGTTCTCCCATCACATCTCCAAGGCATCCAGCAACATGAAACTTTTGGGTGCTTTGCTTTCCAACTCAGTAGAAGGTCAGACAGAGTCCAGGACTGGGGATTTTACCCAGTTTGGTCTTCACAAGGCCTCTCTGTGTGTGTGTGTCTACAAACTGGGACCCCTCTCAGCTGCAGCAAAGCTTTGTGCAGGGGAAGCCCCAGCCTGAGCAGAGCCCAGCTGAAGGCCTTCTTTGTGGCTGAAGCAATATAAAAGTTTTTAGATCCAGTCTTCAGCCTTGAAAGTGCTTCTTTGAAGTCTCTGGGCCTTCACATGTCCTCCAGGCTTTCATTTTGTGTACTGGGTTTTTTTGTAGGTTTGTTGTGGTTTTTTTCTTAAGATTTCAGGTAAGATTTCAGCAAGCTGGGGATGTATCAAAGTATAAAATACTTTGCTTGAATCTTAATCAATCCAAACTGTTCTCTTAAGAAGGAAAAATAAAGGCTGTTAAAGCCGGCCAGACACAAGGCAGCAGATGTTTCTCTTTATTGTCAGAACAGCAGTCTTTATTAAATACCAAAGAAAGCCCTGTAAATCCAGGAAGGCAGTTGAGTCTATGCTGAGGACACCTCTTCCTGAGGCCAAACAGCCTTTCCTGAGTAATTTGTTTTTCCTGCTGATCTTTCAGTGGTGTTTCTGTGACATAAAAGCAAAAGGGAAAATGAATATTTAATTGCGGAAATAACCTGATAGTTTGAGCTTAAAAAGAGAAGGGAAAGAGCTGGGATGGTGCTGTTGCCACCTGTGCTGACTGCTCCTTGGCCAGGACTAACGTGGGACCATTCCAGGGGACTCCTGGAGACTGCCCAGGTGGAGCAGGGAGCGGTTTGTGTGGTCACCACACTGTTAGTGGGCAGGCTTATCTTCTGAGGAGCAGCAAACAGCACGTTCCTGTTGCCTGGGAAGGGCAGAGCCAGGTCTCTGTAGGATGGAGGGAGCTCTTTGGGGGCTGTCTGGAGAGCACCGACCATAATGAGCCTGGTAGTTTTCATTAGCATTGCTAATGGCATCTTCCACTTTTAAGAAATGACAACAAGGTTTCATGAATTAATAAAAGGAAGAGGGTGATTGACTGAACAAAGGGTGTGCCAGCCTGTGCAGCTGGTCTGTTTTAACTAGGTAATGTCCATAGATACGGCGTTAATTTAATTCTCAGTTGAAATACTCCAGAGGAAATGTCAGATCAATAATGTAGGAAAGGGCAAAGATTTGCTAAGCCTGGCTGGCTTGCATATGTTAACTACCATGAGATAGATATGGATAAATGCTGAACATTAAGGTGAGTAATCACAACTGTCTTGGGTGTCCAAAAAAATTTTCTGCATAAACGCTGTACAAAACAAACATGTTCCAGGCAAGAAGCCGCGTAACAGGTTGTTATTTCACGCACAGCTCTGCAGTTAAATTCCATGGGCTTGCTTTTATTCTGGAAGAGAACAAAAAGCCTCATTTCAAACATTGTCCAGTCCTCCCTAGTGTGGTGCTGAGAGTCCCTGTGCCCATCCCTACTCCGGGGTCCTGCACCAACACGTCTTCATGCCCGCACACACGTGGGTACCAGCACTAGCTCTTGGTGGTTTTAAATCCTGGTTTGTGTCTGAATTTTACCTTTTACCACATTACTTGGGAGATTTCCTCTGGGCTGGGTGGCAAGGGTGCTCCAAAAGCAAATCCCACCTCTCCTTGTCAAGAAGCACTTCTGTTACCAGGAGCTGTGCTCAGTTGTGGTCGTGGCTGGCACGCTTTCATTGCAATCAAACAAGAACAGACACCTTTCATGGCCTTTGGGCCTGAATCTCAACTATTTGGTAGTTGCACAGTAATTTTTCCATGCATTCTTGGCTAAAGAACTCAGAAACCCTGAGGATTTATTTATTTAAATAACACTATCTCCTCCGGCAATGGGAGTGAGGGCTCTCCCAGGACCCGTGTGTGTGTGTGTGGAGTTTACGGGAACGCTGTGATTTCAGAATTGCCAAAACAAACAACAGGTGCCTGTGTTATTTTGCAAGTAGGAGCTGCTCAAATATCAGACTTTGGCAGAGAAGAGGCTTCCTTACCACACTGATCTTCTTACCCCAAAGGCCCTTGGGAACCTGGGTGGTGCTAAAGGATTTATGCTAAAGGATGCCGAGTTGGAAAATGTTTTGAAATCACCTTTGATGAAGAAGTCTTTAAAGTGCCTTCCCAGCTACTTGTTCATCTGCTTAATTTCTGCTTTCAACAACAGTATGGATCAGTATCAGGTTTAAGTACAACTGGAGAAGGCACAGGGTGACTCAGAGAATCCCATAATAGCCTTTTACCTAGGGGCTTGGCTTACCTACTCCAGAGAGCTGAGCACGGGTGTAGCTGCATTGAGGTCTGTACCAGTACAAACCTGTGGCTCAGAAGCAGGGTGGGATTGGGAGAAATGCTCACACCAGAGCAGGGAGCCCTCCTCCAGCAGCTGTGCAGGTTGCACGGATGTGCAGGCAGAGTTTGTCATGCTGGTGGCTAAAGATGGGTGTGCTGTGGGAGTGAGACTGTGCAGAGCAATCCTTCCAGTGGGACTTCTTCCCTTCTCCAAGGGATACAGTACCAGCTGCTGGCTTTTTTGGGATCTGGTGAAACCAAGGCCTTCCAAGGAACCAGCTCCTGCCTCAGGAGCCACCCACTCAATATGGTACTGCTTTCCCAGCAAGGTGACAGTGGACAGGATCTGTCCCCTGAGTGCCAGGGAGCCCCTGCCTGGGCAGGACAGCATGGGAGATGTGTGTGGCTGCTTGCCATGGTGCTCTCTAGGGGTATGGGGGCTTTGGAAAGAGCTGTGAGCAGCCCAGTGCCTCCATCTCCAGTGTCAACCTCTTACTGGGCTGCTCCCAGCTGGGTTTTAAAAGGAGGAAAGAAAAGAGCTGACAGAGCTGGAACTGCTTTAAGGTGGAACTGAAACAATAGCTTGTGGCTGTCTGAATCAGTTCCCTTGTTCCATGAATTTGACTCAGAGCTGAGTATTTCAGCGCCTCAGAAAGAAAAAGCTTATTTCAATTTTGGTTCTAATAATGGGCAAAGGTCACAGCAGTTGGGAGGAGAGGGGAAATGAAAGGCATGGGCTTGGCTGTTTTCTCTGAACCGGCTTCACCTGTTCCTGGTTACAATCTCAGCAGAATAATAGCTGATCCTGAGCAAAGCCAAGAAATGAAATTAACACATGCAAAATTACATTACAGCCGTGTCAGGATCCTGCTGCCCGGCAGCGTGAGCAATGCATCCTGGAGCACGTGGCAAGGACAGCACAGGAAAACTGATGGCTGGGAGCAGAGCACCTCGCTCTGCCAGGCACAGCCCATCCCTGCATCTCTGTGCTCTGAGGCACCTGCAGCCCTGCCCTCGGGGCTGGAGAGATGCTCTGCTACCAGTGCACCCACGGCTCAGCCTTCTCTCAGACCCCCAAGGTGCTTTAATGTGCTGTGAATCCTAACCTGAAACCTGCTGGGAGGCTCAAGGCTGATGCTTGAACTTCTCCAGGGACTTGGCCAGATTTCAAGAGCAGATCATGGCACACACCATGAGAGCTGCCTGGGAGGAGCAGCCAGGACCCCATGCCTTATGGAACAGCCCAGCAGTAGGCACTTCCCTGGCTCTGATCACCCGATCCAGCTCTATCTTGAGGGGTGGATGTTCATCCTTCAGGCTGGTGTGCCCCACTGCCTTCGCTGTGCCGGGCTGGGAGCGTGGTGTGTGGCAGGAGCCCGGCAGGGCTGAGGAGATGCTGGCAGGTGGCGAGGCAAGTGCTGGCTGTGGGGAGCCCTGGCCAGAATCTCCCACCTGCTCCTCCATTTCCAGCTCCACAGGAGCCAGCAGCAGGGTCAGGCCTCGCACAGCTCATCCCGCTGCCGGTACCAGCAGCTGGGAGCTGCTGAAAATGTGCCAGCACACCCCATTTGGCCCCTGTGGCTCTGGTGCAAAGGCAGGTTTGCTCAGAGATGGGAGATTAATATGACTATTCCCACGATGTGCTTAACGACATCATTTACTTCAGAGGCTCTTGGGACGGCGCTGACACTCGCTTTAGCAGCTGAAGTGTTTAATGTGTTCTCCAAGGCACTCTCTAAACACAGATAGAGCTGAGCGACACAAATGTATTTGCAGAATGTTTTAGGGTTAGCACACTCCAGAGCCATGCAATCAAATGCTGGTGAGCGTGAGGGAATGGATCTTCGAGAGGATCATGATTCAGCAAGGGGTCGTGATTATTAAATACATCACAAGGCTCCCTCTCGGTATTTTTCATACCTTGTTCTCAAAGTATTACTCATATAATTTTCCCACTGAAAGTTATTACAGGTGACTCACCTTTAGCTCGAGTGAGCAAACATGACCAAGTGTTTGTTCTGTTCACAGCTGAGCAATTTTAAGCCCAGATCCTGACCTTAAAAAAGTCCCTGAGTGCGGCTGGCGGGTAAGACAGTACACCACTGGTCCCTGGAGCATCGTGACTCAGAGGCATATTTCTTATTAAAATGCTTCTGCTTTTAACTCGAGGCAGTCACATCTTGCTGAGCGACATCCACAGTGAATTTCCCGTCCCGCCCCGAGCGAGAGCTGGGCTGAGCTTCCACCAACTCCCCAGGTCCCTGCTGCTGCCAAAACATCATCAGCCTGAGGCCTTTGCTGCTGTCCCACCCAAGTGCTGGAGGAAAATATGATAGGAAATGCCTATTTTCTTCCATAAGCAATTAATATAAGTCAGGATGGGTCCACTTGTTGCTCCAGGGAGGAAATAAAAATGAGCATCCCTGGGGCAGGGGGAGAAGGGGGAGCAGGGGCTCAGCTTCTCCCCATGGCTGCTGCCAGCTCCCCACTGCTGCCCCATCTGAAGGCTGGTTTGGGTGAGATTTTCTCTTTGGATCAAGTTCTATTTTTTTTTTTTTGTCTCCTTGGCACTTGAGATCAGCAATTTCATCTTGCAGTGACAGCTAAGGGAGGGCAGAGCGTGTGCTGCTGTCCTGCCCGTGAAAGCTTCTTTGTTGCCTGCTGTTAATCTGAGCAGTTTTGCAGGCTCTCAATGCTTTTGTCTCGAGTTTTGTTTTCAGTTTGGGTCTCACCACCAGTCCCACATGGTTTCCTGACTGGCAGAATGATCTCTAAGCTTAGCAGACAGAAGGCTTGTAGCATGTCCAATGAACAGGTGAGGGAAACCTCACACCCTGCGAGAGGGGAGCGCCTGCAAGGGAAAGGAAAAAAGGCAGTGCAAAGGCTGGTGTCACAAACCCTCTTCCGGGCTATTTGCAGAGAGGAAGGGACTTTGGCAGGGGACCAAGGACTCTGGGTCCTTGCACTGGTGTTTATTGCAGCAAGGAGAAATGAAGGGAGAGCAGTGACCAAGGCTGGGCTGGGCACATCGCAGCCCCTGCGCCAGGAATCACCCCGGAGCCCCGAGACACAAAAATGTATCCTGAGCTCAAAACTATGTGAAACTGGCTGGGAGGAGGCTTAGGCTTGGGAACTGGTGCCCTAAAAGCTTCTGGGCCCTGGAAGTTAGGATTAATTATTAGCTAATTGGCTGGGATGTATGTCATTTGTAACAAATGAAGAGAGGAAGGTTGGGAGGCTGTGGTTGATGGAAGCAGAGCTGGTTAACTCCTGGTTAAGCTGGCATAAGAAGCTGTTATCCTGGTCTCAGGGAGGCAAAGGAGGGGGCTCTGTGGTGTGGTGATGCCTCATTCAGGTGTGTGTCCACAAGAATTGGAGGATGTCAGCTGCAGGCTGTCACCCACCAGGCCTTCTTGCTCGTGGACAAGGCTTTGGAGATTGCTTGCCAGCTCCATGGGCTGATGCCCTCAGGAAGACAGGAGTCAGGTAATGTGTGTTACGTTTTAGTAGCTTTATAACCTGGGAAATTGCCTTTTGAGAGGGTCAGGGGGGAATAAAGCAGAGTCACTGTAATTCTCAAAGCCCTAAACTCTGTGACAAAGCTGCTGTGGAGAGACGGAAAATTTTTGTCAGGAAAGTATCACTAGCCTTAATCTCTCATTGCCTTCTTTTATAATGCATGGTTTAAGAACATGTTATTGTTATCTTTGCATGGTATAGGAAGCTGCCATTCTGTATATATTGTCTGTAATATTGTCTCTTTGAAGGTTGTGTTAGAGCTTACTGTCTCTGCTCAAACAGCTACAAGGTCAAATCCAAGCTGATATCTCAGAGGAATTGTAGAGCAGATGTTAAATTGAGCCTCCGACTTGGGGTGTCCCTCCCCTGGCTGGGCCATAGATGCTGGTGATAGCAGCTAACCAAATTAATTTGTCTGTGCTCCCCTCCTGGCTTGTGAAACTGGGACAGCAGCAGTTTGTTATCTTGTAGATTCTGTGGAGATCAGCCCAGCGAAAGTTATGAGGGAGTGATGATGGGATCTGTACCAGAGCATGGGGAAAAGAAATCAGTGGGACTGAGTTTAGGGTTGAAATGCAGCAGTCTGGGTTTCAAAATTGGTAATCCTTTGGGAAGAACTGATATAGTGGTTTCGGTGCTGCGTCTCGCTGAGCAGAAATGTTTCAGTGAGGGTGCTAAAATGTAATTAGCAGAATATTTCCAGTTGAACTGGCTCTGCCACCAGCTCCCAGAGCCACTTCCCTGTGTTGTGTGCTCTGGACATGCTGCTGGGAAGGTGCAGAGCCCTGAAGGCCCTACTCTACCTCCCTGCTCCTCGGTGTGAAGTGTTGGCCTCATTTGCTAACAGCTTTGGTTTCTCCATATCTGAGACAGGATTATTAATATGCCTTTACCTCCCAGGATGACTGAGGTTAATTGAGATTTGTGAGGTGCTGAGAAGGTGTAGCAATGAGCATGGCAGAAAGTGGAGGCAGCAGAAATGTTGGTATTTGAGGGAAGATTTTTTAAAAACAAGTCTGGAAACCATCAGAAAATAAAAAGAATAATTCCCCTCTTTTTGTAACTAGAAAGTTTTAACAGTAATTATTTGGAAAAAAAATTTGTGCAATTTTAAACAAAACTCTCTGCTCTTGCTCTTATCTGACGGCAAAGCAGATCAAACAGAACACTTTCTGATAAGGGTCGTGTATTTGCCAGTTGTTTAAACGAACACCTGCAAGCCTTACCTTCAATATTTGCCTTTCGAGGTGGCAGGGAACAGTGCCCAGGAGCTCTGCAGACCTTGGGGAAGAGGCACAGAGCCTGAATGGAAAAGAGAAATCCCATGAGTATGTGTGTCTACATTGAGTTGGTTTTGTGGCAGTGATGTTAAAAGCCCATGAAATGGGGTGTGTTGGGTTGGAGGACACACAGCCAGCTCCAAAGAGGCCAGAGGAGCACAGGACACATTCAGAATGCTGCTGGGTACTCCATGGCTTTGGAGGAAGATTCCTCCCCAGCAGGTCGGTGTCTCCCCAACAGGAGTTGTTCAGGATGGTCCCCCAGTGCTGCCCTGCTGCTCCTCCTGGCCCTCAGGTACCCAATGAACCTGATGTTGAATTTCTGCTGCTTGAGCCCTAATCCTGAAAGAAGCCTGAGGTGGGCCTGGAGCTCTGCTGGGTCTGTCTGTTCTTCCCCATCTCAGGAGCAGGGCCTTCACCGTGACTTTGTGGTTTGCTTACTTGGGTTGTTTGGGATTGTTTTTGTAAGGAAAGACGATGCCTTTGGTTTGGAACTCAGAAACAGGTGTGCAAGTGAAAGGTTTGCTCCTGATAAATCGCACTGAGAACAGCGTGGGGAGAGAACAGTGTGTGCCTGAGCTGCTGATGTCAGATCTGTTTGATGTGTTCTTCAGGGTGGCGAGGGTAAGGATGTGTTTGCACACACTGGTATTTGTTTGCCGCTGCTTTGCTTTCTGTCAGAGACAAGTGATAGGAGACGGAAAGGTAACATGGAAACTGGGATGCTTGAAGCTTGTGTAATTCAAGTGCCCGTCCTTTTGCCATAATCTAATGGAAACCAGCAGTGCAGGAGGTGCCAGCAGAAAATACTTCTTGTCTTGGCCCTGTTGCAGAACAACTGGGTAACTTGGACTGATGTTTCACTGTTCCATCCTTCTGCCTCTGCTCCCTCACTGGCTTAGTGCCAGTTACTGACCTTGTGCAGCTGTTTATGTGGGGAAAGGGGAAATCCCCTCAGGATGTGTGGAGATTCCCATCACACTCCCTGTCCCACCCTGCATCCCCATCCCAGCTTCATCCCAGCCCAGTCCACCCTTCCCAGGGGCAAAGGTGCTCCTATATCCTCACTACAGTGGCCACATGCAGGGAGCAGCATGAGTGCTGGGGTGTCCCTGGGTGTCAGGAAACTGCTGGAAGGTTCTCCCCAGCCACCCTTGCCCTGACAGTTTGTTTTTGTACTGCTGACCCTGTGCAGCTGTGCGGGGGTGGCAGCTGGTGTGGCGATCCTTGGTCACTTATGGGGCAAAACAGGGGTGAGCCCCTGGACCTTGGGTCCGCTGTGAGTGCCTGGCTGGCCAGGCAGCACCACCTGCCCCTGGGCTTGGGGCACTTCACTCTGGGGCATCACTCCTGGGTTGTGTTTGGTGACCTTGAGGCAGCTCAGCAAAGAGCTGGCACCACGTTCCTGTGGATTTCCCTGGGGTGACACAGTCAGGAGAGCATCAGGCTTTGTGGCAAGGGCTGGTGTCAGCAGCAGCAGGGTCTGCAGGGCTGCCCAGCCAGCCTCATCTCATCCCCATTTCCTCCTCTTCAGTAGCACAAAATGAATCCCTCAGAAGTGAAGTTAACTAAATAAACAAATATGGAGCTATTTATTTTCTATTGTCAAAGAAATGCTGTGGGCTCAGGCGGGATTTTGTATTCACTGTTCACATCTGCAGCCCTGCTGTGCTCGGGGTGGGGGAAAGACTATCCCTTTTATTTGCTCTGGCCTCGCCAGTAAATCAGATGGGAAGGATCCCACCCTGAAGCCACCCCTCTCCAAACACTCTTCCCTTTCTCCCCAGTCTGAGGGGAGCGGAGCCACACCATCCACATGGTAAACACTGTAAGAAAAACAAACACTTCTTCCTCTCTGGGTGGGGGGGAAGAGAGAAGAAAAAGGCATTAGCAATGTCGTTTTTCCCTCTGAGCCAAGATAACACAGCAGTGAGAGCGAAGGATGCAGCTATGGTTCAGAGGGGATTTATTTTTATTTTTTTAATACACCACTGAGAGTTCAAACAATGTGTCAGTGATACGTTGCCTTTTGTAGAGAGCGGCTCTGTTGTCTCCACCCTCTCTGGGTTTCTTCTTTTTTTTTTTTTTAATTTTCTTGAAGCATTTTAGTCACCCTGTTGAACACATAGCTCATCTGGATAAAAGCCTCAGCTGTGACATCCACAGCCTGGATCTGCAGAGCTGTTTGTTTCAAAGCAATACTCTGGGAGAATTTATTGAACTGGCATCTCCTCCCCACCACCTCCCGTGTAAATTAATGAAATGCATGTTCTGTGGCACTTGTTAAAAAGCAATAAATCCTCTCTTGCATTTATTGCTTTGAAGGTAAGGGAAAGAAGATGTGATTCAGTCTTGAGGTAGAGTGGCTGGAGACACTCTGGTTCCCCTGGTGCTCTGTCTCCAAGGCAGAGTGCTTTGTTTCAGCAGCCAAAGCAGCTTGAGAACCCAGAGATGCCCCTGGACCATGGAGGCCTGACCCTGTTGGCTGTCACCCAGCTGAAGCCCCATCCCAGGTGCATTCAAATCCCGTGCATTCATCTGGAGGCATCAGATCTCCTGGTAAACCCAGCCCCAGGCTCACAGAGATACTCCAGAAGTAATGGAACAGGGGGGCTGTTGTGGGCTAAGTGCCTCTTCATGTCTATAGGCAGCTCTGTGCATCTTGACACTTGGTGATTAGAGATGTTAGTCTGCACTTAACGGTGCCTGAGTATCTCTCAGCGCTTTGCAAATCCTGATTAAACAAACCATAGTTAATGGCTTTTTGATTTTTTTTTAATTTATTTATTTTTTAATCCTTACATTGCCAGGATGTGGTAAAGCCACTTTCGTAATTTCTGAACCTGCTGAATCAATGGCAGTGCTGCAAACAGAGCCAGGTGCCCTCGAGCTGATCACTACTCATGGCCTCAGCATGAGGGCTGGGTGGCTCCTGTCCCCTTCTACCAGGGCTTGGCCTGAGCTGCCTGGGCAGAGGGGCTGATGTGGATGTGCAGTGACCTGGGCTTGTCCCTGCTCCCTGGGCTGGGAATGCCCCCAGTGCAGGGGAGAGGTGGGAGACATCCCTGCAGCCCTCCTGGGGTCAGATCCGTGGGTGTGGCAGCTCACACCGATGTGTGTGTTACACACTTGGTGTCCCTGCATGGCACACACACGTGGGGAGAGGAGCAAGGCTGCTGGCCCCTTGTGCAGTGTGAATTTATAGCCAGACATGAGCTTTCATGTCTCTGAGAATGCTCAGCAGGACAGGATGGTAGCAGGGGGGATTTGTGACCACAAACACAACCTTTGCCTGTCCTGTGGCCTCTGCTGCACCATCAGCCTGAATCACACAAAAATCAGGACAGAAAGTCCTTCTGTCTGCCTCAAACTGACCACCTTTCTTCTCTTAGTCTTTGACTTCAAATTCTTCCTGGCCAGCTGGCCAGAAGCGAGTGCAGTTCCATGGGCTGTGCCTAAGGGATGCCTCAGGGAACTTTGGTAATATTGGACCTTCGTGGTGGGGCAGGACAAGAAAGTGATGGGAACACCAGCCCCCAGAGCATCCTGAGCCCTTGGGCAAGGCCTTGCTGTCTCACAGGGAGGGTTACATGTATTTTACTCCTACCAGAGAAGGAGGGCAGGAATGACTGGGAGGATGTGGTCAGTAGGCACTTAACGCTTCCTTTGAAACCACAAACCCCAATATACTTTTATTTTTCTCTGGAATAATGTAAAACCAACTTGGCTTGTGGCACTTTCTGTGAATCAAACGGAATTAAGGAGTAGCTGTATATACCAAAAATTCTAGCAAGGGGTTCAGATGCTGGGCTTGGAGGTGTTTTTTTTGCAGATTTTTCCCATTCCAGCTGCTCTTGTGGCTCTGAGGAAAGCAGAAACAGAGTGACCTGGGCAGAGCTTATTGGGCTGTCTTCAGATGAGCTCAGAGTGGCAGGAGCCTTGCCACACACATCAGATTAGACAGTGAAAATAGATTAATTTCTTATCACTGCTTGCAGCAGATTTTACAACTGGGTTTTAAGTCCTCCTGTTGCAAAGTGCTCTCGGCACTGCAAAAATGTGTGTACATGCCCAAAAGGCAGAGACCAGACCAAATGTCACCCTCTCACCACCACCACCAATGCAGTTGGAATTAGCATTTGGCAGTGAGGATCCTCTTCAGCATCCTCAGCAGAAGCTCCTACAAACGTGGGCTTTGTGCCCATAAGAGTCTCGGTTTTCTCTTTGGATCTGGTGGTTTGGAAAGTACTTGCTCACCAGAGGAAGCATCTTAATTCATTTTTCCCTGCAATGGAGCACCTACAAAAGGGATTTTTCTCTCCTTCTCTGCATCAGAGAAGTCCTTACATGGCCATGTGAGCTGCATGCTGTCTTTCCCTGCCAAGAACCCCCTGATAGCAATCGCAGCCACGTGGTCAGTGTCCTTGATGGTGCGTTTGTCATCGCGGCTCACAAAGCCTTGGCTCTGCCTCTCAGCTGGAACATTGAGCCTGATGACAGATGCCAGTCCTCCCAGCTCCAATTGTGGTCTCTGGAGTGAGTGGGATTGTGTTTTGTCGGCTAAATAAGGATTTCAGTGCAGTGCTGAGGAAAGGCACTGGCTGCTCCCGGATGTGTTTGATTCCAGTGTGAGGATGGGGTTTGGTACTCAGCGTGGTTGGAGCAGTTAATGTGGAGATATCATCACATCACAGATATGATCCCTCGCCCTGGAGCTTGGGATGCAAGCACCAGACCCTGCTTGGCTCTGGGATCCGAGTGCCTGTTGCCTATGGAGACCCCGGGCAGGACATCTCAGCAGGATTTGTCCCTCTTTAGGAATGCTCTACACCCAGCAGCAATATGTGGGAAGTGATTTTTTTTTTCCTTCACCTTATTTATTTACTCTGGGAAAGACCCATTCCTTGTGTTTTTATGGAACAGCAGAGGCTAATTTTTAGCACTTGTGGCTTTAAAGCAAAATAAATAATAAAACCCCCAAAGGTTTATTTCTATTTCCAAAACATTCCTGTGTTTAATTCAGCAACATAACTATAACTCTTGACTCTTTCTGTGAAACAAATTATTACCTGGTAACAGGGAAAACCATTTCAAAATCTCTTCCAGGTATCCAGAAAATCACAAAGCAGAGTTACAGCCTGAAAGTGAAGCCCCAAACCACTTCTGAGTGGCAGGTTTAAAAGCAGCTGAGGTGAGAAGATGCCTGAACATGCACATTTTGTAGGTGGATAAGCAGCAATGAAGTGTGGCGTTTCCTGCCTTTTGGAAGGGTTTTAGTGGGTTGGCTGATCCTGATCTCCCGAGATAATGAACAGGGATGGGAAATGGTGCCTGCAGCTGCAGGGAAGGAGTGGAGAGAAAGGAGGCAGGAGGAGAAATAAATGAACAGGGTTTAGAGACTGGAGGTGTGTAGCTCCTGAAGGGCTTGGCTGGAGGTTACCTCTGCTGCTCTGACAGCGCTGTGGGGGTGCTCTGGAGATCAACCCGTGGCTGCAACCATCACAAACCCGGGGACGACTGAAACCTAAAGATCTGGTTTTAAACCTAACAAACAACATTGGCCTGATACTTTTCCACATTTTTCTCCAAGGTGTAAAACAGCCCTGAAGGCGATATTTTTATGATATTGTAGGCAAAAAGCACGGGTTGAGGAGCCTGCTTTCCTCTTCTCTCCTTTGCTATAGATGGACCAGAACTGTTCCAGCCCAACGCCATTTGCTCCAAGAATCCCTAAGTCCTGAACAAACTTTTGATAGTTTCCCTCTGAAGCTGAAGCCTAAGATAGCCTTTACTGATTTCTCTATGATGTGCCAACCTTTTGGGTGCTGAGGCACAGGGGTGGCAGGACCTCACAAGGCCCAGGCTCCCTCCCCTTGGCCAGGGCAGGTAACACCAAACGTTTTCTTGGAGCCTTTCCCTGGCATCGCATCTGATGGAGACCTTTGAGCTTGCACTTGACTAAACACTAAAGCCTCATCTCCTTCGAAGTAAGATTCCTTCTTCCCTCTGTTGTGTTGAAATTTACAGCCTGGCTCAGTGCCTGTGGTGCTGTGATGTCATGGTGTGTGATGAAATCCGTGCTGTGCTCCCCAGGGCTCCCCCAGCCTGTCCTGCACACATACAGACCCGGGGGTATTCAACCAGCAGAAGGTTGCTGTGATAAACAGCACTGTCAGACTCTTCTTCCTCGGGCTGCATTCCCTAGCCTTGGTCACTTGGCTGGTGCTGCAACCTGAACTGCAAAGCCCAGCGCTGCTGGATTTACAGTGGGCACAGTGATCTGCAGTGCACGTGTCTCATGGAGTAAATATTCCAGGGGGAGAAATAAAACATAGCTTTCCGAGCTGTTTGTCTCCAGCAGCTTCAGTTTGCTGCCTTTTTTTTTTTTTTTTATGCAAGCTGTAGAAATAAAATTACCTCTGAGGTTAATTTGGGTTTCTTTGGATTTCCCCCATCTCTTTGGCTTTTGGAGCGAGGGAGACCTGTGTGTTTTGCCAAGAAAGATGGATGTTTGTCAGTGACACTTCCCCTATCCTGTCCCTTGAGAGCCATTGATGGCACTTGGGAATTGATGCCTTTGAACCCCAGGAATTAATGCCTCCCAGCTGTTCACAGCACAGATCGGTCCCCAGATTGCATGTTTTAACTAAATTGGTTACAAAGCAAATCTGTCTAAACTGGTGTGAGCCCCTTTGTGTGGACACTCCTAAATCAGTTTAAGAGTGGCTGGTATTGATTTTAACTTAATGTGGTTTGTTACTGAAGTAAGCTGGATCAATAGTGCTAAATAGGTGCCATTTCTTGTGTTGACTTTGCGATGGAAAACATGCATAGAAAAGATGAGCAGAAAGGGGAAAAAGATTGAGTTTCTTCTTTTGTTGCTTCCCAGCCATCATTTATCAGTTTTTATGGCCAGTTTGGGGATTTTCCCCCAAAAGATACCGCTTTAAACAGCACTTTTGAGGTGGTAATAAAGATTCCAAATCTGCCTTAGCAGGGGATTTCTGGGAATGCGAAGCTTTGTTTCACTTATTTATCACGTTTACCTTTGAGCCAGGAACCCATGCAGGGAAGCAGCACCTGAAGTTTCCCAAAAGCTGCAGGGAGGATGCTCCATTGTTCATTTAGTGCCTGGAGCTGTGCTTTGCCATGGACTTTCTGCACGGCCCTGGGAAAACCATGAGGAGCCTCCTCCTCGATCACCCACAGGTACTGATGGCCGTGTGTAGGAAATACAGAGACTTTCTTGGGCTGATGGAATTAGCAGGAGAACACAGAAGCACCTGTGAGGATTCGTGTCCAGGCTGACAGCCCTCCTGCCAGATGATCTCTGCTCTTGCCCTCAGGTGAGCCAGAGGAGCAGGATCTGGGGTGTCCCCAGGAAAGATGGAGTGGAGGACGGTGTAATGAGAGCGAGCTGCCCTGTCTCCTCATTAGGACTCGGATTTTATTGAATCCAGTGAGATCTTTGCCTTCAACCTCTCTGTAAGCAGCATTGAGCCCTTGCTGTCAGCGCCGTGGGTTTCCCCCTCATGCATTATGCATGAGCTGTCCTTCCTCCCTGCCTTTGCAGCACTGCTGGGTTATCATAACCCTCTGAGTTTAGCTGCTCAATTTCATTTGTTCTAACTGTCAATTATGGATCCATGCTGACCATCAGGGCCTTGTGTTGAGTCCCTGCTGGCCCCTGTGGAGCAAGTGCTTCCCTGCCCTGGTAGCTGAACGATGCCTGCCGTGCCCCAAGGCTGCTCCTTGGACACAGGGGCCAGGCTGGCTGTCACTGCACACCCCTCCTGCTCTCACAGCCTCTGCAGCAGGAGAAATCCAAATATTATTTATAAAACTCCTCTGAACCTTTGGTTTCCACTAGGTCTTGGACAGGTTTCCCTTCCCCCCGCCTCCCCCCGCTTCCAAATCTCATCCCTGAAATGATGGAGATGCCCTCACACACTCGGCTCATTGCCATGCACATTGCAGTCAAAATCTCATTTTCATTCCAGAAACAAAAGGTCTGTCAACTCGTTTAACTGCTCAGAAAACACCAAACAAGAAATAAAGCCCAATTAAGAATGAAGAGAAGGAAGAGGCTCAGTATAATAGATTGTTTTGGTAAGTGGTTTCGTCAGCTCCATTTGTGAGCTGTTGCTATGTGCTGCCTGTGCTGGGGCCTGGGCTGGTTTAGGGGCAGGCAGGGCAGGCAGCTGTCCTGGGGGCTGCTCCTCGGAGCTCTGGGGGCAGTGGGCATGTGGATGGTCTGTCCCACGACAGGCTGTGCCCCCAGACCCCAAGTGCCCCATTTCTCCTGCCAAGGGGTGAGAGCAGGAGCTGGGGTGCTGCTCTCTGACATCACCTTGTCTCTCAGGGGCAGCCCTGTGGGAGCTGCTGCTGGAGCTGCTTTGGAGGCTCTGCCCAGGCAGCAGCAGATGGAGGAGGCCACTGTCACCGTGGCTGGTGACCTTCCTGCAGCAGCCACCAGGCTGCTCCTGGGGATGGCCCCGTGCTTCCAGGTTTCTCACAAGCTTTCCCCTGCCTTTTCTCTTCCCCTCAAGAGATGACCACTTCAAACAACCGTTCTGCTTTCTGATGCATTAAGACTTGGAAATTTGCCATCCATCACAGCTGTGTGTTTGAGCCTGTGTGATTATTTTGGGAAGTGAACCATGGTGATTTGTGTGTATGTGCTTTATTGGCGAGCAGGATGTTCCCTATCTACCTCTCCCTGGCTGTCTGCATTTACATTGGTTAATAAAACGTCTGATGTTCAATGACTTTCTGATGGGTGAACAAGATTTGGCATACAGGATGCAGTGCTTTTTCACGAAGGCTAAAATTTCATCCTGGGAGACTGAACCCTCTGTGGCAGCCATACACAATCCATAATAACAGAAGCTTTTAACCCATCCGTAATTGCTTTCATATAGAAAATGATTGCTGTAAGTTAACTTCATAATTCTAAATCAGTGGCTCTCAGTAGGAGTTCAGATGCTTTAATTTGCCCTGAATTAGCTTTAACTCACAGGCAGTTCATCTATGCTCTCTTCTGATTATGTTCCTTGTCACTCTGACCCAAACTTTGTCTATTTAATTTTTGCCTCCTCTCTCTGAAATTAGACCAATTTCCAGTGATATTTCACCGGTGGGGATGGTACTGACTGGGGAGAGGAGTGGATGAGGTGCTCCTGCCGGGAAGCCAGCCCATGCTGAGACCCTGTCCTGATGTGGTTGTGAGGGACCCAGCTGGGGTTCTCCCCCTGGGCTGAAGGTGTGGGTCCCCCCAACAGGGTGGGAGAGCACCCCAAGCAGGGCCATCACAGTGGTGGTTCCTGGGTTGGTTCCTGTTGCGGATAAATACGGTGCCATTGTTCCCTTTCTTCGGCTGTGAGGAGAAGGGAAGGACACCGTGGCTGTCTCTGTGTGTGCCCAGCACGTGGAGCTTCCCTGAGCACAGCATTTGCTGTGCTGTGATGGCACATCCAGCACAGATGTGGTGGCAATCTGGGGGTGCCTCCCTAATGGGGACAGAGCTCCTGGCTGGGTTGTTTGGCAGTCCCAAAATGAGCAGGGTGGTCACTCCTCCCCTTATGGCAGCAGCCAGCTAGTGTGACTCTGAGTGACAGCAGATGAAGGGATTGCATTACAGCTTGTCTCTAGAACTGCACAACTGTGTCAGCTCCTTGCTAAGTCAATAAACAGGATGCTGAAGGAAAAATACTTTCAGGCTTCTCATGTCTTTATGCATCAAACCTATTGGGCAATGAGAAGCTCGGGTGGTAGCAGGGATTGTGGTGTGGCTGGGCTGGTAACTTCTTGTCAAATCAAAGGTGAGGGCTGGGGCCTGGAAAAGGCTGGCAGGTTGTT
This sequence comes from Ifrita kowaldi, assembly GCA_013398055.1. Taxonomy (NCBI): domain Eukaryota; kingdom Metazoa; phylum Chordata; class Aves; order Passeriformes; family Cinclosomatidae; genus Ifrita; species Ifrita kowaldi. The sequence goes on along the minus strand of VZRS01005083.1, from coordinate 350,860 downwards.
GCCCTGGTCATGTGGATTCCTTTCCAGTGGTAGTTACTATGCAGTTTGGATAGAAATCTTCAACCTGGGAGCCTATGGTACAGCATCAAGAAGTGGAGGAAAATCACTTTGCATGTTCCAACAGACTAACAAATTACCTATGGAAATGCACTTGGGAATATTCCTCAGTAATTGGATTTCAGCTGTTGTTTCAGTGTATGTGCCCCCAGGCTGTGGAGGTAAAAGGACTCCACTGAAACGCTTTGAAATGTTCTCTGGCACCTACAGAATGTGTTTACTATTAAAAAGTGAAACCTGCAAGTCAGAACGCTACTAAGTGCAGTTTGAAAACAAAATTGCACCCCTGCAGCATAGCTCAGGGTGCTGAAGCATCTGGTTTATCCAGACAGTCTGTACCCAGAAACATTCCTGTGACTTGAGTGGAGAAGTCCTGTCTGCATCTTCTGCCAGGCTAACCCGGGCACGGCTGTGTCGTGCAGCAGGGTGTAGAGCAGGAACCCTTGAACGATGGCTGGTTTGAGTCCACAGGGCCTGGAGCAGGCTGAGAAACACCCAGGAGGCTTTGAAGGATGAGCACTTCTAGTTTTGGTATCTCTTGGATGCACTGGTCCTGCCCCTGGAAACAAAAGTGCTCTTACAGGCTCGAAATAAAGAGAATTTGCAGCTTTTGCAGAGCACGAGGAGCAATAGTTCCTTAAAGTACCTGCAGTGTGTGTGGTGAAGAGGAGATGTGCTCTTGGGACACTGACCCTGGGTGTCTGGCACCTTTTTCTTTAAATGTTGGTGACATCTCCAGTCCTGCCCTTGATGCTGAAACCACAGATGGAATAGGGAGGAAAAAGCTGTCAGTAACATCACATGATGACCGCTGAGTTTCACATGGAAAAGGAGGGCAATTTGAAGTGGCAATGAGTTGGATAGAATAGAGTCTGGATGCTGAGAAAAAATTTTTGAATTTGGGAGCAGAAGGGAAGCAAAGCCTTTTTCTGAGTCATACATATCTCATAAAGCTGAAGAAATGGTGGGGGGTTTTTTCATTTTGTTTTGGTTTTTTTAAGTGGTGATCCCAGTTGTCCAAATTCTGATTCTCAGTAGCCACATGCTGCAGTGTCTGCTCACACTGGGCATCACTCAGTCTTTTCCAGTGGAGATCTGTATTGAGATAAAAAGGACTAGACTTGCACTTCAAGAGCTGTATGTGCAGTTCCAAATCTAACCATGAGTTTAAAACACAATATTCTGAAAAGATGCTGATTTTGAAGTGGGAGGCCTCCTTTGATGGAATCTCTCTTCAGGGGTCACCTTCAACTTGTTTTGCACAGAAACACATTTCTAGGATTCTACAAGGCAATCAAACCCAAACATCCCTGGCGTGAAAAGTAGGACTTCTTTTTTTTTTTCCACAAGGTTTTTGAGTGCAAACCAGAAGTTATTATGTGTATGTTACACCAGTTGAAGAGCAGGAAAATGTAATTTTTTTTCATCTATTAAGATAGCGTTTAGACAGGCTGAACTATACACCTGGCTGTGGGTCAGCCATAAGCAGAGGCAACTGAAAAAATCACCATCTTTTCCTCTAGACTTACTTTTTTTGTCTGAGGATATTGAAAGCTTCCCATCTCCACCTGAACTTTTCAGCTCTCCCTGCCCTTTGGCAGGAGCCGAAAGCAGACTTGGCCCCGCCAGCTGCCCCGGTTTGTTTTGTGGGAGCTACACGGAGGGAAATAAATCTGCTCTGCCGACCGAGGCAACTAGTTCTGTGGGTTTATAAATGCTGCAATTGAGTGTTTTGACACGGCAGTCAGATATAGTTAATCTTTCCCCTGACCTCCCGGTACAGGAGCGCGGGCTCAAACCGCTGGTTAAGCACGTCCGTCTCCTGTTGTAGCATTCGCGCTCCAGCGCCCCGGCTAATCAAGTGTAATATATCTCTGGGTAAAACACACTCTCTGCTTTTCACAGCTATTTAAACAAAAAGCAGACCTCGGCGCATTAGTTACGTACACAAACCACGGAGGGTTGCGGTTCCTGTGGTTGGGAAAGGAGTTGGATGGGCTGGGCTTGTTCCGGGGAGGAGGTGTGGGAAAGGTGTGGGAAATGTTTGCTTCCATCTGCCCAAATATGTAAAAAAAAAAAACAACCCAACCAAACCCCACTTGGTGTCGTATCAAAGGCTTTGAATCCTGATGTGGGGATGGTTTTGTGTGTGAATATGGAAAGTAGCTGCTTGGTGTCATCCCAAAGGTTGTGTATCCCGATGGGTGGGTGGTGATGGGCCCAGGGTCCTGCACCAGGCGTTGGGAGGGGTGGCAGTGGCTCTGGGCGAGATCAGGAGTATCTTGTACAGAGGCTGCATAGATTACCTGGTCTCAGTGCCTGGTATTGATGAGCCTTTCCTACAGCAAAGGGTATCTCAGGAGACAGTAGAATTTGGGCAGGACAGTGAGCTACAAGGATTAGAGGCATAGTGTTTATTTAAATTGCTGGATCTGTAAAATGGGCTGTCCACAGAGGTCCAAGGATGACTCTGGTAGCTCAAAGCAATCTTCCTTTGCAAACCCAGTAAGACCCATTTGCTGTTTTTAGACTTATTCATCCCAGCTTTGACTGGAAGAAGCTGGGAATGTCTTGACAAGAGGTATATGAAGAGGTGCTCTGTTTTTAAAAGCATATAACAGAGCATGTCCCTGTGCAGTGCCCACAGAGGTGAGGCAGGGAAACCACAGGAGCCCCCATCTCAGATGATGGGGTGAGGTGTGGGATGGAGCCTGGAGGTCGCTGAAGGGAATGGCATTTTGTCTTGGGTTGGTGTGGATGGTTTTGATGGCACCTGTGACTCTGGAAGGTGAGGCCAGGTGTCCACAGAACATCCCATGGTAGCGCAGAAGACAACCAGGAAGGGATAAATCATGCAGGAAATTAAAAAAGAGAATGGGAGAAGAAAAAATATGTTTCAGCATTGGTCCAAATCCTGGTTAGGTTTGCAAGTAAGGCAGTTGTACCAGCAGGGCACAAAGTAGTCTGTGGCTTCTAGATTAAGGAGTTAAGTGATTTTTAAAGGTTTATAAACACTGGACTGGATGACCTCTTGATATCCCATCAAGCTTTATATTTTCCTGTGATACTTTGACAGTTTTCCCCCAAAGGATCTCAGATGCTTTCTCCTGTCATTTCTCTAGCCTCCTGTTTGATCTCCCTGGGATATCAGTGTGGATTCATTGATGTGCCTCCGTTAAAATTCAACAAAGCTTCTGCTTGAGAACTCTATTTTACAGAGCAGCTCATCCTGTTGGATATTGAAAAATTACACAGCTCAGGATAAAATACATCCTAACCCACCAGAAGTCTCGTACGCCGAAGCGCGAGGTTCCTCCAGGCAGTACAATGTATAAGCCCTATACAAATGTCTGTGTGAAAATAAGATACTTAAATCTCTTTTGAATCCTGGCTCTCCCGAGCCCATCACAAAGCCAGTCCGCGACCTCTGCCCCTCCCTGCCTTCCCGGGAAAGCGGAGCTGAGCTCTCCTTGGGGAGCCGGGGTGAGGCTCGCCGAGATGATGTTTGGAAAGCCCTTTGAAGGTGAGTGTCAGCGCGTACCTGCAGCAGCAGCCGGGCTTGCGAGCGCTCATTACCATGCAGGGCATGCTCAGAGAGCAGCTCTGTGGCGGTGTGTTAACTGTGCTGATAAATCTCGTGTAAAAACAACACTCCACCGCGCCGTTAGAGCTCCTTCCACCTGGGAACATCAAAGCCCGACACGAGCGCGGCTTGATCCTGGCAGCAGCTGCGGCGGCTTGGCGGTGCAGGCGGGGCTGTGGGGACACCCCTGGCTCTGGCGAGAGAGGGAAGCAGTCCCTGGGTCTCTTAGCAAGGGGCTCCCTGCACCGCAGTAACCAGCTGACCCCAAGTTTCTATAAATATACCAAAAATGTGCTGCTGGGAGCTGACCGGTGCTCCCAGGGAGAGGAGGGCAGCCTGCGAATCGCTACAAGCAAGTTCAGGCTTTGACAATAACAACAAAAAAAAATACATATAGGACGTATTTTAAGTCTGTGTTCTATGCTATGAAAGGTAATTGGATACCATTAGAAAATGGAATAGCAATGGATATGAAAGCAGTCGTGCCAGCACTGGAACTGGGTGCCTGCCTTGTGCTGAGCGCTGCAGGATTGCAACCTGTGCCCTCTTTTAAAGGCTGCAGTGTCTTCTAAATGTATTTACTTCTCCTAAAGCTTTGAATCCAAAACAGCTGCAAAATAGGAAGTACCTGTTATTAAACTTTCTTTTTCTCATGGCTTGCAGTAAGTTACTTCTGTTAAAAGAGATGGAAGTATCTGTTAGGGAAAAAACCCCAGATCAAAGAATAATTTAGGTTGCAAGGGCCCTCGAGGGGTCACTGAGTCCAACCTTCTGCTGAAAGCAGGGCTGACCTCAAAGTTAGATTGGGTTGTGATTTAAATGTGATGACATTTATTTATACAGGGATAACTGTATAACACTTGAGTGTGTCAGTTTATGTTCAGTCTGGCTCTTCTGAGTAAAGGGACAACTGGAGAAAATGGACTGGGATTTTTGAGATTGATTTCTGGGTAACAATCTAACCAGCACTGCCTTGGGATAAGTTTTCCCCAGTCTGGCACAAGCCAGGACCTGAAGGATGCTGTGCAGGGCAGGAGCCTGGGGCAGGTCCCAGATGTGGACATGGTCATTGGGACCCAAGGAGGGTCCTGAGATTGTTCCCAAGCCCATCCTATGGGTATCCCTGTGCCAGGTTTAGCTGCCTACGCTGCCCCTGGCAAAGCAAGGGACAATCTTAACCTGTGCACAGTGACATCAGCCCCAGCTCCTGCAGCTCTGCTGCGTTCCCCTCCTCGCCCAGATATTGAAGAGGAGCTGAGGAAGAACAGAGAAAGTTTTAGTTCAGCAAATCCATAAATCATTTCATTTGATGATTATTTATGAACTAGATCAGAAGCTTGTGACAGTAGCTCTTAAGGAAGAGTTCCTGGCTGCCGAGCAGTTGGCATAGTTGTCCTCTGAGAACATTAAATATGCATTTGCACAGGTGACTGTGGCTTCTTCCATTAACCCTTGGTTTCCAGCTTTTAGCCATTACTGCACTTCTTACACACAAGCACGTTAATACTTCGTAATTCTGCCCTAGAGATTTCATTAGGAGTGCAGTGCCCTCTCCCTGAGGTGTAGCAAAGGTTGTTTGTGTTGTATTTCACACTCAGCATTCCTGCCTTTCTTATCTGAAAGCTTTTTCCCTCCAACTGTATTTACTGCTCGGGGATGGAGACTTCTGCAGCGGGGCGGGACCAGTGCAAGCTGCTGTTCTTTGCTGCCAAGTAAGGCAGCAAAACATGACCCTGCTGCTGTCCTTGCTGTTCCTGCCATCCCTGGAACGTTTTTCAATATTTTTGTTGTGCTGATGCCACAAGAGGCATCCTCCTGGTCCCTCTGCCAGGGAAGGACCCTGCAGGCCTGCACACTCTCCCAGCTGCTCGGTGAGGATCCAGTAGCCACCATGCATAAGCTGAGTGTGAACACGAGGGGTTAATGTTGAAGGCAAAAGGGCTGCAGGGTTCCTCTGCAGCTCTTGGGCAGGTTTGGCACTGTCACCTCGTGGTGTCACTTGACAGTTAAAGCAAATGCAAGCGATGTTGCAAAGAACAAATTAATTAGATTTGACAGTAAGACTGGGAAACAACTTGACTTTGGAGTAATCTATTACAGGAAGGGAAAGTATTTAATTGCTGGCTTCTTGGCTTTCTGTTTAAAACCAGACACGGGTTTCCAGCTCTTGTGTGGGAGTAGGCACCTTTCTGGTGTCCAATAATGGTTTGGATAAGTGAGTATTTCCACTGCTGTGGAACTTGTTGCTCAGTATGAACTGGGAAAATCTTACAGGGTTCATGTAGTTTTTAAGAATCCTGTACCAAATTTCCCCACTAACCTGGGAAGTTGGGTGGATATGAGTAGCAAGCGTGCCTGAGTGCCTGCCTTCCTGCCTGTCTCCTGCTGCAGGGCTGGGTACCACCCGCTGGTTTGCACCTTTGCCTTTAACTGAGTTTGACACAGAAGCTTCTGATTACCACAGAAAGTTTGGGAGATTTTACTGCTCTTAAATCCAGTGGCTGTTCTTTTCTGGGGCCATTTTGCACTTGGTGGCTACAGAAATAAATTGGCAATTTCCAGTATCTGCAGTAAGGTGGGCACATCCACCACTTCTGTGTCTTCTCTAGGTACAGCTCCCCAGCTCTGCTGTGTTACCTCTCCCATAGCTGGAACACCCTAAACAGACGCAGAATAAAATAAATTTGAAACCTAAAAATTCTCTTTGTTTCCTCCTTTTACCAAGATCCTTATTCTTATGTGCAAGCTTTTATGCAATGAACTTTATTGTGTAGATCTACCAGTATGGGTTACAGTTCCAGTTTCCTTTAACATTGAATATTAGCATTTATTATTTATATAGTGCAAACAATGCGCTAAGCTCAGTGTAACTGTCTTAGTTACAGGTGATATAAACCCCTGATTGTTATTTTTGTGGCTTCATAAATCCAGAACTTCTGATGCTCCAGTTATCCACCTTTGACATACGGAATCTGCAATGCTCTGGCAGTATTTGCCAAAGGTGGGAAACTCATTTGATGGATTTCAGGAAGGCTCTACCTGAGTCACCCTGCCCGCAAGAATAAACTCGAATGACACAGTTGTAGCACTTATGTGCATTTCTTGGGGATGAAGGATTAACAGATGATGGATTAGGCAAATTAATCTAAGGTTTGTCAGGACTACATTACACAAAGTTCAATTTAGTTTGATGGATTAATTATTTATTATTTATTATTTGCTGCTGTGTGTCAGCAAGTGGCTCTTCCTAACGTGATGATGTATGAGAGCAGCCCATGCCTGAGCTGCTCTATATAAAGGTCATAGTTTCTGTAATTAACCCCATTTTTCATGGACTTTTAATGCCGATACATTAATTTGTGCTGGTCTGGAATGTGACAAAAAAATGCCATTCCTTAAGTAAGGTTTTCTTCAACTGGAGAGCTCCAAACCATAGGACAATGAGTAGGGTCTTTTGGGGTACGAGCACACCCCTTCTTCAGCTGAATATCTCTGACCCAGCAACATTTTCAGGGAGACAGAGAGGACTTAGGTGCCTGCAACGCCACTTTTAAAAAGGGATATAAGCAGGGTGATAGAACAGCATAAACCTGGCAGCGTGAGGTGGGATTGGGACCAGAGCCTCTCCTGAGTTTCTCCAAGGCCTCACATGAACCATTGCAAACAGATCTTTGCAGCAGAGCAACATCCAGGTCTTACAGGCTGCAGGGCTGTGCTGTTTTTCAGTGGCTTTTTTAAGGTGTGATCCCATTTCCCACCCCCCTGAGCTACCTGACTCCTCTTCTGCAGCCTGCTCATTCCTGCTGAGCTGGGTTTTCAGGATGTGCTTGGGGACAGTGGTTTCTCTGCAGGGACATCTCCTTGGATCACACCCAAGGCTTTGGAAACTGCTACTCCCATCTCATAGCCAGCCTCAAAGCCAGAGTGGAATCTTGGAGGTGAGGTCACTGGGCTGCTCCAGGTGGGAGATATGCCCTTGCCTGGGTATCAATGTCCATGTTCCCAAACAGCAGCACGGAGCAGGAAAATGCTCTTTTTTCCTGGTGCAGGAATTGGGGCCAGCCTCTCCTGTAGGGCTGAGGGAGCATGTGCAGCCCCATCTCCCCATCTGCCTGCAAGGGCAAGGAAATGGCAGCGTCCTGGCTGCGCCACACAGGCAGCAGCAGGTTTCCCTCTGAATTTCTTTGTCTTTGTGGCTTAAATCAGAACCTTGGGGCTGGCAGAGCGCCTGCTTAGCGATACCATGGGCTAATCATTTACAGCAGAATGCAAAGGCAAAGAAGTGTGTTTTTAATCTTTGCAAATGTATCTAGATAAGCCAGGAGACAGACTTATCTTTTGTATTACAAGAATGGAGGGTAAAAAATCCACACTGAGGAGCATTGCTGTAGCGTCCTTGGCCTTTTCTTCAGCCTTTGTCTTTTCCTCTGTATCTTGTGCTGTTGAATTAATGGGATATGAACTCTGAATACTTAAGTGATCTATTCATTTTAATTAGCTTCCTAATAGCTTCTGGACAGTGATGGAACATAACGTCGAGGACTGGGCTGTTTACCTCCCAAAGCTCAGGGCACTGCGAGTTGCCTGTGCACAGTTCCTGCCCTGCCTGAGCTGCCGAGCAGCCTCTGGGACCGGAGGAGTTTTGGGCAGGTCGCACGGATGGAGGGGCTGGATGTGAGGGGGTGGAGAAACACAGCTGCGTGTGTTGGTGGCCGGGAGTGCCGCCTCCTCTTGGGAGGCTCCCTATTGCCTGCGCTGAGCGCGGGTGGGATGCCTGTCCTGCCTGGGGCCGGGCAGCCCTGGAGCAGACTCATCTTTGTGCCAGTGGGATGGTTTGGATGCAGGAATCACGGATGGGATGCCTCCTCTGCTGGGGCCGGGCAGCCCTGGAGCAGGCTGAGCTCTGGCCGGTGGGATGGGGATGGTCTGGATGCAGGAATCACGGGTGGGATGCCTGTCCTGCCTGGGGCCGGGCAGCCCTGGAGCAGACTCATCTTTGTGCCAGTGGGATGGTTTGGATGCAGGAATCACGGGTGGGATGCCTGTCCTCCCTGGGGCCGGGCAGCCCTGGAGCAGACTCATCTTTGTGCCAGTGGGATGGTTTGGATGCAGGAATCACGGTGGGATGCTCGGTGGGTGCGTGCAGAGGGCAGCGAGGGCTCCTCGCCGCCCGGACACCTCCACCCGCAGCCCCCGAGGCGCCGGCCGGGGAAGCGCTCCCGGCAGATGGAACTGTCTGGATTCTGATGCATCCTCAGCAGGAAGCATACGGTGCGAGGCTGGGGACAGCGAGGTGAGGCAGCCAGCCGCGCTCCTCGCCTTCCGCTGTGCGCACGAAGCTGTGAATGGGAGGGAAGTCGGGAGCTCCGGAGCAGCCAAGACTGGGGGCAGAGAGATTCGCACCGTTCCAGTTTACCGAAGCTGTGAAGGATGTGATAGATGAATCACTTTTGCAGCAACCTTCTCTGCCTGAGATGTTAAGCTTCTCTGTGCGCAGCGTGTACTTGAGGAAAAGATAGAAGGGATGTTCTCTGAATCAGGGGAGAGGCTGACGCACAGAGACATTTTCAGGGGAATAATTTACATATGCATTCCCTTTCTAAAAATATCAGTCACAGTATTGGCTCTATTTTTGCATGCAAGGCTCTCCAGGCTGGTAGATGGATAGAACTGGGAATCTGCACTTACACGGATCCAAATACCAAAGGGCCATTGGGATGGCAGCATGGGATGCCTTGTGCTTTGCTCGGGAGGCAGAGCCTGGAGCTGGCTAAGCTCCAGATGGGGGTGAAAATGGGCATGTTCAGGGTGACAATGCCCCAGATGTCACCCATGCATGGTCTCATGGGTGTGGCAGGATGGACAAGGGTGGAAGTCAGTATTGGCCTGTTCCCTTCAGGAGAAGGAAGCTGGCATGACGGAGCAGAAGGCAATGACCCCTTTGGAAAGGGCAGAGAAAAATGTGGGAATGCTTCATTTCCTTGATCAATGGCTAACAGAGATGGTGGTGAAAGTGTGTAGCACACCACAGTGATTGTCCTGGAGGCTGGTGGGAAGGCATGGAAGGGCCTTTCCCACCACGGCTGCTCATGTTGGAGCCCCGAGGCTGGAGCCCCGTGCTGAGGGACAGGAGGGATATCAAGGTTCTGCTCCGGCCCTGCCTCCTGGCGTAGAGAGAACTGAGTTTTCAGATACTTTTGACATTGTCCTGCTCAGCTCCAGCAGAATCAAAGATGAATTTCTGACAGCTTCATTCAAAGATGAATTCCCTCTGACAGCCGTGGGAACACATCTGGGTCTGCACTGAGCTCAGCCCATAGTTTAGAACTGCTGGACTTTCATCTTGGTGGGGGAAGGTTGACATGGGGCCAAAGCACACCCTGCCATTTCTTTCTTTGAAGTGGTCCTTTCCTGTGTGCCTGGGGACCCCAACCAAAGAGTCCCGGAGCCTAAAGGGACAGAACTGTCCCTAATGTCCTTCCTGGGGCCCAGGTGGGACTGCAGGATACGAATACCCACCTCCTGAGATGCTTAAGGCAGAACCTGTGTCTTGGCTTTGTAATAAATTAAGTAGCTCAATAGAAACACACATTTATCTTGAACTTCTATCATGTAACATCCTACAGAAACAAAATGGAGGAGTGCTTTGATATCACTCCAACAGCCTTCTCCATTCCCAGGTCTCCATCTGGAATTTACCTTAACCTTTGCCTTGGGCCTGTTAGGGACTGGTGAGTAAAGAAAGGAAAAGAAAAGGAGGAGGGGAAATAAAGGTACAAACTGGCCATTAATACACGTAAGCTGGAAAGAAAACAGGCATTGCTGCCACCAGAGGGTTGAGGTTATGAAACAGCTGTGCAGCAACACTGTGTCCAAGTGGTTTTATGATGGAAGCTGATTAATTTATGGAGGGGATTATACAGTCCAGACTTTGTGCTAGCAGGGACCACACTCTCTGAAAAAACTTGAAGTCAGAGCTATGCTGGTATAAAAACTGTCTTTGTAACCCTGAGCAAAACCCATCCTGGCCACAGCTACATTGCAATGACTGATCTGAACCAGGGGCTGATGCTCTCCAGCAGTGTCACAGCATCCTCCTCGAACTGGGCACACAGAGCTCTGACTGATGGGGACAGGAGAGAACACGCAAGACCGCAGCTGAAACACCAGCTAAAATTTTCCTAAAGTGTGTTTTTTTCTCTTTTTCTCTGTGGGTTTTGTTAGCACTCTCAGGAAGTCCCATTAACGCCCACTCACTCCAGTAAGACACATCATTTTGCACCTTATTGTGTCTTCTATGAAAAGCTGGTACTGAGGAAGCAGCCTTGTGCTTCTTTGAAATCGTCTGTCAGAAAAAAACATCACCCGGAACAAACAAACAACCGCACGATCCCCGAGCACGCCGAGATTGATTTGTAGCACTTCTCTCCCCCACCTTCCCTGTGCAGAAATGTTTTGGCAAGCCGTGAAAAATCAGAACCCTTTGCTGTCAAATGCAATCTATTTGTGAGGGAGCTGCACTGAGGGCTCCGGGTGGATACGAGGGCTCTGCCAAGGAGCTGAACAATTCCCATCGAAGGGATGCTTGTCCAGAAGAGCAAACGCAGCCGGGGAAGTGTTTTGCAGCCTGTGGACAAGGACAGCAGAGGAGTGAGGAGAGCTCGCTGTGCGGGCTGCAGAGAGAGCTCCGGGAAAGAGATGCCACACCAAATGTAATACAAACGGGAGACAACCTGCCTACTCATTCATATCTAGTATTTTTCTAAGTGTTGCTGTTTTTCTGCATCCCGTTAAGCTTTTTGATTTGTTTCCATCTGTTCAGTATAGATCACTTCTGCAGTTTACTTAAAACACAAATACCCTTTATGAATCTCTACAGATGGTTTTCAAAGACTTATAGAAAGACGAAGATAAGATCAAGAAAATCTTGAGTGTTTGCCTCAGGGGAAAAAAATGGGACAGTCGCTTTGCCTTGCAGCTGCAAGCCACGTCAAATCAGACACTTTGATATGTTTCATTTTCTGTCTGAAGTCTACATCTGAAAGGCAGCCTGGCTTATTTCAGTCAATGCGCAATTTTGGTTAGTCGGGGCTCTTTCTCAGCTTCTAAAAAAGATGCTCATTTGCATCCTCGAACAAAGACAGCACTTTCCCCCCCTACATTCAGTGTGTCTTCGCCAAAAACTAATCATGCTGCAAAGTGTGTGTGGGTGTGTGTTTTTTTGAGTGGTTCTCTCCGGCCTCGCTGCTCAAACTGCCGCAGGGATGGGTGCTCATCCTCTCCCGGAGAGCCTTGTCCTGGTCTGTCGTGTTTGTCCTGGTTCTTGGTAGCTCAGGCAGGACCCCGGGTCAGAGCTGGGCTGTGCAGAGCCCTCTGGCAGGTGATGGTGCATCCCCCTGCATCCCCCTGCGGGATGCACAGGGACTGTGCCAGTGCCCTGCAGCCCCAGCCTGCAGGATGGGTTTGGAAACATCGGGAGCAGGGAGCAGTGAAAGGTGTACAAGGAGGAGGGAGAACACACAGCTGGAGGACCATGCTCTGCTCGGGCAGTTTCAGCTGCTCTTTGCATTAACTTCTCCTCAGGCCAAGGCTGTAACTGCATTAACTCTGCTGGCCTCCATGGAGATGCTGAAGACAGTCCCTGGATAATGCTCTGCTTATGTGTTTTTAAAAAGGCCCAATCTTTTCCCAGAGAAACCCCCTGAAGTAGGGTAACTGATAAGTTTGGCTACTATGCCATTTTGCTTTAGACTCCTTGCTTGGGAGGGAGGGGACTCTCATTTCTTGTCTTTTCTTTTTAGCGCTGTTGGGTCCATCCCAAAGCCATTTGACTTCAAAGGGACTCCCTCCCCAGGCTTCGACAGACACTGATGTGGGCTCTCGAAGACTAGCCTCAGCCAGAGTCAAAATCCTTGCAGAAATCTGAGTATTTGCGTTGCAGACTGAGCCACCACAAAAATAACACTCCACCTTAAATGCTCAGCATTACTTAGGGCTGATGAAAAAAAAGCCAAACCACCAACTTGTAGGAGACATGCACGTTAGCACTGGACTTTATGTGCAGAGACAAGGTGTGTATTGTTTGCCCAATTAAAGAGATAAAACCTGCAGACCACAGTCAGCGAAATGAGCTGTGAAATGAGCGATGACTCGCTGAACAGGCAGGTGCACGCACAAAGGCGTATGCAAACTGTTCTACTTATCTAAAGACAGTTTTATTGCCTGATCATCAATTTACACCCGGGTTGCTTCGGAACTGCCTTGGTGCTGGGCTCTCAGATAAGCAGGAAAAGGAGTAGCATCCCCCCGTGCTTTTCTTGCCTTTTGGAGCTGGAATGGTCATCAAGAGCGGAAAGGAGGTAAGAGGAAAAATGGGAAGGCCAGGGTTGTGCTGGGGCACAGTGTGGGACCTGTGGCAGTGCCCAGCCTGTGGCTCGTTCAGTGATGTTTGTGCTGCTGAGTGAGTTCCTCCCTGAGCATGTTCTCCATGGGGAGAAATGGATCCAGCCCCGAAATGTGGGGATGTGAAGGGGATGCCTCGTGTGCCCCTCAGTCCCAGACACAAAGAACTAAATTAGGGAGGACAAATGAGCAGTTCATCGGTTTTGCCTTGACCCAGCAGAGAAATTTGAGAGCAAAGTGTGTAAAAATTACAATTCCTGTCCTACGTGGATCCAGCCAGCTCTGTGCAAACGTGTGTGCTTGTAACAAACATTCCTGGAGAGAAGTTTGCAAACCTGGTACTGGCTGTGGATTTGGGGCAGCTTTGCCAGTGTTTCTTTGTGGGAGCTGCTCATCCCAGAGTTTTTCATCTGGGGCTGTGAGCCCCCAGGAAAGGGACATCTCCCACGTGTGCTGTGCGAGCAAGAGGTGGCAGGAGCCAAAACGCTGAATTTAAACCTTGGTACAATAGAAATACCAGCAAGTTCTATATAAATATGGGTACATACCCAGTGTAGCTTGGTGTGATGATGTTAAAATGGCTTTGCAGGGAAGTTAGAAGACAAGAACGTTGCCCTTGATCTTGAATGCTGAGTTTGCAAATGAAGCAGCTTCCTCTTTCCAGCTTTCTTTGTAAGTCAAAGACGCTATGCTTCCTGCAAGAGTCTTACAACCATGTGAATCAAGCCTGTTCCAATGCACGTGTGGCTTAGGGATCTAGGATTTGCCTCAAATGGATAATTTTATAGCTTGCATCAGAAGTGTGTTCTTCTAGAGATTAATAACTCTCATAAGCTCAGGTGTGAGACTTTAACAAAGGACAAGTTTGGGTTCATTACTGAACATTCACACCTGGAATTGATAACCATATTAGAGTATTTTGCATCCAGGTAGTGAGTCTGAGAACCAAATAATTGTTGGAAAGTTTCAAACTGCTTGAATGGAGCATGAATTCCATGATGAATAACCTCATCTGATGAAACTTCTCAAGAAATAAGGAACTTCTCAATAAACAACTTTGCCTTGATTGTTAGCTGCTGAATTCACCACTCCTGATCTCGAGGAATAGAGACAGATGCTTTTCAACCAAGAGGTTCAGGAAATCCCAGTTTCATAAAGCCAACACATCTGGTGGCTGTGCTTGTGATGGATTTCACACTCCAGCCTGGCTTGCTGACATTTGTCTCCGAACAACATTCGTTTCAAAAGCAAGGGTGAGAGCATGGCTGTGACAAATTGGTTATCAAATTAGACTGATTACAGATTTTTTTCTTTTTTTAACACCCATTCTGTGAAATTTCCTTTTCTCAGTCTTTAGAAAGACTCATACTAAAGCTTCAGATCTAAGCCCTGCCAAACCTCCAAATTTTTTTCTGTTCTTCCCCCTCTCAATTTAAGGCAACTGTGGTTTCCTCCTAAAGAGACCCTCACCTAAGGCAAGGCAGCAGAGCTGCTGGAAGCAACTGCACTTCTGAGACAGGGAGAAGAAAGAGGGATGATCAGCCAAGCTGAAATTCCAGGGGTTTTGTCCTTTGGAACAAAGTTTTATTGTAGGGCAAAGAGGGAAAAGACTCCTGGCCACTGCCTGTGAGGCTTTTTACATAGTGTGGATCAAGCAGGAGTTATTTTAGGCAGATGAGTGTGTGCAAGTGTGCCCATGTGCATAGTGCAGGGGAGGTCTCTAGAGACTGGTACCCTAGAAAAGAGGGGAAATACCAGATATTTATTGCCAGGTTAATACCAACCTTGAGTTGCTGTGTGATGGAAAAGAGAAAGCGTTGTCATTGCCCTCTGCAGGGTCCTGTAACCTACCTGCCCCTCATATGTTTATCCCTGTGAGTGGGGGAACAGCCCCCCAAACCCCCTGGAATGTCCTTGCCTGGGCACATGGATGCAGGAGAACTCAGTGAGGCCTTAGTTAACTGAAATCCATGGAAATGTGTCACATGTTGTGCCAAGTCTGTAGGAGGTCTGCTGTGACATCGTTACGTGTCACTCCAGACAGAACAGTGACTTTCTGCAGTTCCTTTTGTAAAGGATTGACCTCATTGTCCCAAGGTAACAGCTGCTAAGGCACATGGACTGTCAGGACTCACTCCTGGTTTCCAACATGTCTCTCATGCTGCGTATTGTTGTTTTCTGAGAGCAGAGGAAAGGATGGAGAAGAGGGGAGACAAGTGGGACTGAATATGGCACGGCCCTGTGGCAACAGCAAATCCTGGAGCTGCTCAGTCTGGGAGCTGTCACTGATGTAACACAGCCCACAGGCACATCCATAGCACCGACCTTGCACTTGCAGTGTTATTTGCTGATTTTTTTTTCAAATGTGTCCATATTCAAAAGAGTCTCTGCTTCTGATATGTCGAAACTGCCATGAAAATTAAGAAAATTGATGTCCCCAACTTTCCTCTTGACTTTGCATGCACTTGCCTGCTATCCATACCCTGTGCAAGAGTCTTTGAGAACGTGGCACACCGTTGCTATTGCTCATTCCTCGCCACTGCAGGTTTTTGATGAACCTGAGTTACGACCACAGCTGCAAAATACCGTATGGTGTTGATGATGTGGGGATGTGGCTCTCATAATGAATTCAATTAGGGCCTGTGTTAAAGTGCAGGGAGTGCAGCACCACATCCCCCACTGGTCTCGGCGTTCCCAGCAGCTGTGGGCTGCTGACTCCGTGCCCTTCGCCTTGGAGGGTCACCTCACCTTGTCTGTGCTTGTCTCCATCTGGTTCCCACTGCAGCGGAAGGGTTGGAGGCAAGGGAAGCTGCCTGGTGCCAGTGCAGACCTAGGGGAGGGTGAGCAGAACGGGGCCCTGCTTGGAGGATGGAGATGACCTTGTGTGGTGGAGAGGATGTTTGTGTTCTCAGCAGTGACAGGTGAAGGGGAGCACAGGAAGGATTTGGGGACAGTAAGTGTTAACTGGTGGCAAAAAAATCACGCAGGGAGACAATTTGTGAGCTGAGATTTTAATTTTTGCCTTTCTCTTCTTGACCTTTGCTATAGGGAATTGAGCAGAGCAGTCATCAGTTCCTCCCTCCACATGCAAGAATGCCATTTTTGAAATCTATGCTCAGCTTTTGGGACCACTGGGGAGTCCTCACAGCAGCGTTTGAAACAAGTCCCTCATGCATAAAGTAATCAGGTTTTTCCAGTCCCCTTTTAGAAACCCCCTCTTGGTTCCCCACTGCTTTGGGATGCTCTGCTGAGGGGCTGTGCCCCAGGAGGGAGAGCACAACTGTTCTGTGATCACGCTCTCCTCCTTTATCACTTGTTCACCTGGTATAGGGGGACTACCAGGCTTCAGGGGGAAAAAAAAAAGAATTAAAATTGAGTCCCACCACGGCAGCACAGGCATTTTGTAGCACAGCTAAGAGATGGTGCTTGGGATACACGTTCAGTGTATCTGCAAAAGGGGGAATGTGTGGCATGTGTATTTATTTTTAAGGAGGCAATAACATACCTTGAAAGAAATATTTTAAAATGTTCCAAAAGTCCACCAGCTGTTTGCAATTTTGCTCAACTGCTAGAAATAAAATGCCAGTTGCATGGCACACTGCTGCAAGGAGCCAGCTCCTTCAAATGTCCTTCTGAGCCTTGGTGTCGGCTTATTCAACAGCCACCCTCAGCTGAGAAATCTCTAACTTGAAAGATCATTTCCCCCCCTGTTACTGAACACCAGAACAACCTTTCACAGCATGTCTACTCTCCCACGTATGAGCTCAGCCACTATTCCCTGTGCTCAGATTTTCTTGGAATTTCAGCTCTAACCTAAGTTCCTGGGTGATTTGTTGCAGGTCGCTTGATGTCTGTCTTGGAAATGTTTTGGTGAGATGCAGTTGGATGAAAGATTTCTATTTTCAAAGCATTAGCTTCAGCTGACCCACTGGAAGAGCTCATACTCCCAGTTTTGTTATTTTGCCTCCAGCAGTTTGCTTTATTGCAAGCTCTCGGAAAAATTCTCATCCCTCAGAAACAACTCCATTAGGTCAGACAGCAACTGAGCCTCATCCCAGGCAGATAAAACAAGGCTGGGATTGCTCTCACAGGAGGAGCGTGGCTGGCCTGGCCCCGGGAGCCCCCTGCCCCACTGCCACCAGTGCCCATCCCATGTGGGGAGCCTGTGCCCAGCGTGGAAGCAGCAGGCTTTACCTGGGAGTGAGCTCTGCCTTGCACTCCCAGGGGCTGGGCAGGGCTTTGGGCTGGGCCCTAGGACTGAGGAGACCTGGCTCCAGCAGCTGTTCCAGTGGGTGATGTAGTGACACCCCACGTGTGCAAGAAGCAGCATCAGGAAGGCACGGTCTCCATCACTCTGCTGTGAAACAGGAACAGAGTTGGTTTTATTCAAAAGCTTTGAAGATGACTGCACTTGCCAAAGTCCCTGGGTCACATACAAATCCTGCTGCCAGCCCCAGGTGACCCTGGGCAAACTGATCTTGGTGTTTGACATGTCAGGCCTCTGCCACAGCCCTGGTTCTGCACGCACGCTACAGGGATTCTATCCCAAATCTTCTCATGTGAATAAGCAAGGTTAAAGTGGTTTAACGTGAGAATTTCTCACTTCAACAAATGCATTTCTTTCCCCCAGTGTGAATCACAGAGGAAAAAAAATTGTCAGCGTTGCAGCTACAAAGGATATAAAGCTGGTATTATACCTCGTAAAACAAGTGGTGCAAACCAGAGCCGTGTATAATGCTGAGTGGGCAGCTCTGCAGCTAAAGTGCAATAGATTATCTCAAGCTTGAGCAGTCAGGACCATCAGTCATGTGGTTTCCAAGAAACTGAAGATTTAGACAGAGAAATGACTTGCAGAGAAAAACTCTGTGACTACATCAGGAAAAAAATGCACATTTAGTCAGATCTGCTAACTAATATGGCCTGGGCACCACATTTCTAAAACAAGGGGATTTTTTTCCTTATCCTAGGGAGCTAGATCTGTGTGGTTTATCTAAATTCCTCTCTTGCCTCCAAGGATTCTGTGAAGAATAATGAATGAGAAGCAAGTTAAACCTGGCTTGTAAGTGGCTGCCTTACAGGATTCCCAGGGCTCTGGGGCCCTTAGCTGGTCACCATCTCTCCTTTCCCCTTGCAGAGGCAGGCTGCTCAGCACAGCAGAGCAGGAGAAAGGCTTTTCCCTAACAACTAATTTGTGTGACAAGATGTGCTGGAAGGAAAAAAAGCAGCAGAAAAAAGGAGTTTTCCTTTGTTGCTTGTTTATTCTTGAAACACGCTCTGTGCACCTGACACGTTTGCTGGCTTCATTCTGGATCTAATGCAAGAAATTGGCACAGTCTCACTGCTGTGGTTAATTTTAAATGCAACAAGATCACGCTACGGTACTTGACACATCTCTAAGAGCAACATCATGACACTGTTGACACTGAATGTTCGCTAATGGCATCCGCTGCCAAACTCCGATGTAAAATGAGTGGGATAACAACAGCAGCATTTAAAAAACTTCATTCAAGGGAGCATTTAAAATTTTATCAGGTCTAACTGGCATGGTAGATTTGCAAATGTGGAGAATATCCAGTTTCCTTTGCTTACTCACAAGCTTCCATGTGCAAGCCAAGTACAGCTCCATCCCCCAGGGCAGGGAAACCCAGAGGTGCAGCAGCCGTCCAAACATCTGTCCTCGCAGCATGTGGTGTCTGGCTGGACCCGTGCAAGCACCAAGCTCCTGGTATTTTCAGTTCTAGAGAAAAGCTTCATTACTGGGTTATTAATGGTCCTAAAACAGTTGCATGGATAAGTCAGAATGTAACCACTCCAGCTTTTCAGTCAATAAAATAAAATAAGATAAGATGAAAATCAAAGTTCTATAAATAAATACGGCTGAGTTAATCATTAGCTAATGATCTGTTGGTGAGGATGTAAGCAGAAAAGAATTACTGGTTTTCTGTGTGATTGCTGTGAACATTTCTGTGTGTGGATGCAGTTATATTGGCTTAAATTCTATGCAAATACAACTTCATTCTCAGTTTTGCTAACACAAGCTACTCTCCTAAAAACTACTCTTATTTAAATATTTACACAAAAAATCAGTGGGTTTTAAAACACATCCTTAGTTTGGACCCTGTAAGTCACCCATTTAAAGTGCCAGGACTGAGTATAAACAGGGCTCCTATTTTTGGAGACGGTGAGAAAAGAATTGTAGGGAAAATACTTTTTTGTACTGATGTTTCAAATCCTGCTCCCTCCCAGCAGAGAGCTGTGGTAGAACTCATCAAAATGTTTGAGTCCCAATGGGTTTCCAGTATCTGTATGTCAATGGCATTTGAAATTTAAACACTGTGCATGTTGAAATTTTTATTTGGGGGAAGGTTAGGGCTTTTAATCTTTTTTGAGTAGCTCTTCTCCCAGAAATAGGGTTTGCAGCACTTTCAGTAGTCTGGGGCCAAAGCAGAAAGGAAACTTATTATTCTCTTGTACAACCTGCAGTGGAAATCCTGAGTGGGGCTTTGCTGCACAACCTCAATTCAGTGGTGATGATAATAAGTTCCTCCAGTGGTTAAGTACGGCTAATAAAGTTGAAAAACACCTTTTGAAAAATGATTAGGTAGATAATAAAGTATGTCAACTTGAAAATATGCGTTCTTCATGTGATGACTGGAGATAGTTTATCACTTTATGAGTGACACATCCATTTATAAATATTTATTCTCTCCGGTGGTACTGATAAATCTTTTGAGCCTATAAGCTCATTGATACATACACAGTAATATCATTTGTCTTTCCAATGCATTTTATTTATTATTGACTAATTGCCTGCCAGATTGTAAATATGATAGGGGTGGCATTGTGCTTTGATTAACTGTATGTTAAAGTACCCAGAGGAATTTAGATCTAGCTCTGAGCAAAGACATCCAAGGCAATAAATTGTATATTTTGAAATCAGCTATGCAGTATGGAGCTGCAGTACTAGTTAAACAAGCTGAGCAGAGGCATTTTCCAGAGCAGTTTATTTTGATTAATGGGTTCCCAAAAGCCTCTTGCTGCTGTTTACAATGGATTTGCTGTAATATTTACAATAAACTGGGGTAAGTCAAGAGAGTTTTAATGTACTTCGACAGGTTACTTGTACTTCACAAACCCGGGGTGAGGAGTGTGGTACAAAGTCAAACAGGTAAATGTTTCGTCCCTTCTCTTTTTGGCACATGTGGGGATTTTTTCTTGCTCCTCCTCCTTCAACTCCACTCTCAGACATTTTCTTAGCCAAATGTTTAAATCTGGCTTAACACATCTTGAACCATCTCTGTGATGACTGGAGATAATTTATCACATTAGAGCTGACACACCATTTATAAATATTTATTCTCTGTGGTGGCACTGATAAATGGGCTGAGCAGCGGGGCCGTCGGCAGAGGCTCCTGGAGCCGCTTCCCTCTGCCTGGTTCTCCTGGAGCAAAGGGCTCTGGCACCAGCACCTTCCTGGGCTGGCAGGGAGCACAGCCAGGAGGGCAGTGGTACCTCGTGATTAACTCCATCAGAACACTTCGAATTAGGACACGCAAGACCTCATTAACCAGCGGCTCTCATAACGAAGTTCAAGGTTTTCAACGGCACAAGAGCTGTCACAGCAGGAGTTCTGTGCTCTGGGTGGCTCTTGATGCCCACCACAAACACACACTCTTGCTCACCTCTTGGTTTTCCTCTTTTGAAGCCATAAGGGACAAATGTCATTGTCCTGCCCAAATAAAAATCCCTCAGTGGAAGCTGGCTGCCTGAAACACGGCACAAGATGGGCGGGGTGTTAATGTTGGAGACGCTTGCCGGCACTGCCAGCCCCTCCACTCACCCCCTCTTCCCTAAAAATTGAACTAGTTTGTCAGGCTGTACTTATGCACCGTGTAATTTGACAGGAATTCTATTGTAATTAGCACCCGCTAATCACTGCCAGCAATGTTAGTTAGCTAATTGTACCTTGGGCATTCCAAACCCAAGCAAACCCAAACCTCATACGTAATTTTGTTGAAACAGATGAAACAGCCAAACGTGTGTGTTCTTGTGAGGGATGTGGCCGGGGAGACGGTGACATGTGCTGGTGGCTTCTTCTGAGTGCTGCAGAAACATCTCCCTTGGGGACCTTCTGGACCTTCTGGACCTTCTCCACGGGTCCCAGAACCTGAACCCATGGGCAGGGTGTGGATGGTGCTCTGTAAGCGGGCAGGGGCAGGGTGAACTTTGCAGGGCTGGTGCAAGGAATCCCCAGGATTAGAGAGTTCCAGAGGCAGAACTGAAAGCAGGAGCCAGGGGTACAAACCCTCCTGTCAGATGGGCCAAATCCAGGAAGAGTTTGGCATTTCCAGCTAGGAGAAATGATCTTGCTCAGATTTTTTTTTTTTTTAATTCTGTTTTTATCACTTATTTCTTTACAGTTAAAGAACCAGGGAGTGCCATCACCCAGGGCTGTGCGGCAGCCTTTCCTCCATGGAGGCAGAATAACCTAGCTCTCTTTGATTTCCATTATGCTTTCCAGTGGATCTGAGATGTAATTAATTAATTGATCTTTGCTGCCAGTCCCCTAATTAACACTAAATAAAAATTCATGCCAGGGTTAATAGCTTTAAAGGTTGGAGGCAGGAGCTTCTGGTGCTCAGGTCTGCTGCCCGTTGAGCAGTGCATTTGGGTTATATTCCCTGCCATGCTTTTAATTCCTAATCAATTGAAAGTTAATTTTGTTCTTAACTGAAAGGGAGCCAGAAATGGGTTACTGCTACACAACTGGTTTTGTTTTATAGCCTTACAGGGCAATGTTCACAACAGTTATAGCACCACTGGGCAAACTGGGATAGATGGCAAGGACATGATCCCGGTGTAATATGGTCCCCAAACCAGTGAGATTTATACCTTGTGCTCCCAATGCTTCCCACAAACGCTGCACTCTTTGCTCTTTAGTGTACTGGAAAATTACCAATACTTAGTATTTGAATGATGCTTCAAAGCTCTGAAGTGGTGGTTAATTTTATGTGTGACCAGTGGAATTTTACTTACAAGAAGGTCAGGTTGTTTTTATCTATTATCTCTTACTAGACAATAAAATTGCAAACCAGACAGAATTATTGAAAATATTGCTTTTTGTGTTCATAAAATGAATTATCTGAACCATCTCATTTTGTCTCTGGAGCAAGAATGCTAAAATGCCTCAAAGACCTCAGCTGAACCTGGGAAAGGTGGGCCCCTGGATTTTGGTGGTCCATTAAACCTTTATAAACATCCCCATGTAAATGATGAGAAAAATTATAAACATTCTCTAGTTGTCTTAAAAAATGAAAGAGAAATAAGAACAAGATTTTCTATCTGACTGCTGCTTTCACTTTTACGCCCCTGTGGCTGCTTGGCTTCTTCCCTTCCCTGGACATATGTGGTGCAATCCTGAGGTGTATCAGGGAAATATTCAGGGCCAACATCATGAGCAGTGAAACATGGCCCTGTTTGACAAAAATGGGGTTTAATAAAGACCTCTGCAGGGTGGTTATGAGATGGTGTATTTACATTCTTTTCAATCAGTGAAGAACTTAGTTTATGAAGTGGGGTTGAAGCAGTTCAGGTAGGAATGTCTATGTCCAATGCAAACATCCTGTAATTCCAATTGTTGTTTGTTGTGTTTGGGCAAACCCCTGAGAACATTCACGTTCAAAGGGGTTTTTCCTCCTCCTGGTTGTTGTTAGCAGTACTGTCCTCCTGAAATATGGAAGTGCTCATCCTCGTAATTTCTGTTCCATTTTCCACTGCCTTCTGTTCTCACCTGCCCTCATGCAACCACAGTGTGAGCAGCTGTGCAGCTGCTGTGCTACACCCCAGTGCCCTCAAGGTGCCTGGGCTCAAATTGGTAACACGGTGCCAAGCAATGGGGAAATAGAGCTAAAATCCCTGCTTCTGTCTCTTCTTTTTGTCTGTGTTTGGGCATTTGCAGCGCTG
The DNA here is from genome assembly GCA_013398055.1 of Ifrita kowaldi. Lineage (NCBI taxonomy): Eukaryota > Metazoa > Chordata > Aves > Passeriformes > Cinclosomatidae > Ifrita > Ifrita kowaldi. The sequence continues at coordinate 327,855 of VZRS01005083.1, read as the reverse complement.
AGCAGTCTGGAAAGAGAAAGGAGCAAAAAAAGGCAATTTCAAGTAAGTGCTTAAAATACATTTTTTTCCCAGTCCATCCCTCGTAGGCTTTAAAATGTTATGGGTACTGTTTAAGGTACAAGGTGGTGCAAGTTGCAAGGTGTTTGCCAGAGCGTAGCATGCTCTGTCTCAGTTGGGATCACTATAGCTAATCCCCAAGCATTCAACTCTGATTTTATCTTTTTGTTATCAACTTTGTTCTTTGATCCAACTGGAGTATCAGTTCCATTCTCTTCCTTTAATGATCTGCTGCTCATTTGCTTCTCTGCTCAAACCCTGTGCTCTGGATACTGCCAGCCTTTAGCCCTGGCCACACTAATACATAGTGCAGATGATAAAAGCCAGTGTAACAGAAAAGAGGTCCCAGGGAGAATACAAACCATGACAAAATACGAAGGAAGCAGATGGTTAGGTATTAAACTGCAGTAATAAAATAACATCTGGCAGAATATCACACACACGCACTGATGCCCATCTGAGGAGTGCACTGATTTAAGTAATATGTTTCTCATTTTGGTGCAATTAACACCAACATTTGCATAGCAAACAGTGGCAGAGCACACAGAAGCTTCTTTTGAAAAATGAAGTCCAAATATGTCTTTCCTACGAGGAGATTGGGCATAGCAGATGCTGATGGATTTCTATACTGTGGTGTAAAGCAATTAATGAGTCATACCTTCCTGCTGGCCAGAGAACCCATTACTCTGTTTACATGCAGCCTGGCAGATGTACTTGTTTGCAGGGCTGGAAATTAAAAGATAAAGGGGGAATAGGACTTGACCACGTGGAACATCACTCCTCCCCGTGCTGTAGAGAGAAGGATGCTCTACGGACTAGATAGACCCTTAAAACCCTGCGGAGGTAAATCTGTCTGCCTCAGCTCCTCTCCCAAATTTCCATTGTGAGAGCTAGGAAAAGAGAAACCTTGGGGCTGGGTTTTTCAAAGGAAGTTGGAGGGAAGACGAAATCCCCACGTGGTTTAACAAGCCACAGGCAGCACCAGGTACCCTGCAGGCAGGGAGGTGCTGCCTTCACAAGCCCTGGCCTGCCCACAAACGGAGCCCGGGGCCAGCCCATCTGGTGAGAAAATGTTTAATTTTTGTTGCTGAGCACATTGGGATGCTGAGGAGGGGGTGTGCTGGGAAAGCTGCTGGTGGGGGCACTGGGGAGCTGCAGGGTGGTCGGGACGGGGCTGACATCGGTGCAGGGCTGGGTTGAGCTGTGCTCTGCTTGGCCATTAGCACAGAATGGAGCTGTTCCACGGAGAAGCCCTTCACCAGCAGCTTTCATAANGGCACAGAAAAGGCACAAAATTAAGTGTTTGGCATAAAGCCGTGATAGGGGATATACATGATGGAGTCACCCCAAGACATACCTCAGTGACAAAATGCACGTGGATGTTGTAATGAGCTGTGTGAGGGCTCCCAGAGGGATGCTATGGGTCTGGACACCTCCCCAGCCATGGGGGAGAGCCTCAGCACCTGCTCACCCCACACTCCATGGGACAGGAGCGTTTGCAGCTCAGAGATGGAGAGTGCTGCATCTCCCCCGTGCTGGGAGCTGTGTCCGGAGCACTTTGGGATTTTGCCTTTCTCCACAGCAGGATGTGGAGGGTGAACCTCCCCGAGGAGCTCCAGCAGAAGCACACAGAGCCGTCCTGTGGAAGCACCTGATAAAGTCAGTGGTTCATTCACCAAAAGCCCGTGCAATTAACAGCAGGTTGCAGACAGGAGATTGCCAGTGTGTGACAGAGCAGATGCCCTGTGCTCTGCTCCAGCCAAGGGAGCACCGGGTCACCACTGCCAAGGGCTGGGCCACACTGCAGCCTGGCATGCATTTCAGCATAAATGGCATTTCCTCTGGGAAATTTTCAGTCTAGCTTTGCTTTGGAACTCCCTAGGAAGTAGAGTTCTGAAAGAGAAAAGCATGGGAAGAGCTTAGCCTCCATCGACCTGCTTGTCCCTAGCAGGAGGGAGGTGGGTGGCAAACTATCCTCAGCTCTGCCATGCAGACAGATTTGACCATCTGAGCTGGGCCTGGCTGCTGGAAAATGCCATACACTGAATTTTCTCAGTGTAATTGGCTTTTGTGATGTCCCAGCTGGCACAGCATTACCTGTCTTTGCAGGGCAGCCAGGCTGGCCAAACAGCAGCAGTATTCCAGGGAAGGGAAAGTGTATTCCTTTCTGTTTTGGTGTGTTCAGTGAAAGGCCTGATCTTGCTTCTTTTGAAAATGGTGACAATAGTCCCATTGATTTCCTTAGAAGAAAGGAGTGGGAACATGTCTAAAGTTCTTCTTCTTTCAACAAAATGGAATAAAAGGGGCGCTTTCAACACACCTTTATTCCAATTCCTTCTGCCTTTTGTATAGGGGTTATCTGCTGGAAGTCTGCATTGCCCCATGCACAGAGAGATCCAGATTTTGACATGAGCCCTGAATGCCATCACATTTTAAGTGAGAATGTAGTGATTTACTTCCATCAGTACAGTCAGATCATGTGGTATCTACTTTCCTATGACAATCTTTACAAGCAGGAATAGCAAGGATGCTTTCCTGGTAGCAGATCTAGGACACTGACAGAAAAAGCTGAGGGGTGAAAGCTAGAGGGGTGTTTAGGAGTGGAAAGAGTTATTTGTATTAACAGAAATATGCACTACTGCAGCATCTCTGAGGAATAAAAGGCAGAATTTTGCCGTTTTAGGGACTGTGATGTGAACAGCAACCTTTTGCAGCAGTTAATTGTCTTGAAATCTGATTTCCAAAGGCAGCAGCCTTAATTTCATTTGTTCTTTGCTGGTGATCCCATGGGAATGTGAGCTTCAGTCTCCAATAAATCAGGAGAGCAACATGCACTGTGGGCTGACTCTCAGGCTCTCTGGGAATCTCTCTTTCCTGCTCACTGGGCTTTGGGTGGAGTCTTTAATTCTAAAATGGCTAGAATAACCTTAATTCTTGTTTCTAAAGAAGTATTGCTGCCAAAACCAGGAAATGAACGAGAGCTCTGCACTTTGCCTGCTCCTGCCCCCAGAGCACCTCCTCCCTCCTCCAAACCGCAGAGTCCTCGGGGACACGGCAACTCTGACCTCTGAGAACCAGTGTTCATGGGGTATCGTGGTCCCAGGTATTCCCAAAACCCCGAGAACAAGCCGACATCCCTCCCAGAATAGCTCCAACCAAATCTGTACAAGCGAATCCCTGACCCAGGGACCCCTGCAGTCAATGAGCTCTTTCAGCTGCGGAATCTCACACTGAGCACATAACCTTTACTTCTGCTGCGTTTCTGCTGGGTTTAACCATTCCACTGTAGTGCAAAATGGGGCTCTGATGGTGCCTGAGGAGCAGGTGGAGGGGTCAATGTGGAAACATTTGCAGAAAAACCGCCTGTTCCAGCTGGTTTGACCAGCATTTTGCATTTCCCTGAGTTACTTTCTGAAGACGGTTTGATTTCCAATGTGATGCCTGCCTTTTGCTTGCATTTCTTCTCTTCAGCCCCCCTCAATGATATTCTGGTGCCTGCCTTCTCAACAGTAATAATAGCTGCAATATATTTAATAGCTACCCACTGCCAGCCTCTCTCAGCCTTCTCCATGGATTCCCCAAGGTACCAGATGCATAATGCATTTCCCAGCCAGAAATCAGGCCTCGCCAGGATCTGCCCTCTTGAAAAAAACCTCCTTCCTGGCAGGCTCCCCAGCTCTGTGGGAATTAGCAGTGTGTGCAGAGGCACACAGAGGTGGTTTCCTTTCTGTGTTTGGGTGTGAAGTACAAGGCTTGGAGCTACATCAGCTGCTGCAGACGAACAAGGGCGCCGCGCACCCAAAGCGGTGCCAAGGCTGTGTGTCCTCCCTGCAGAGCCCCTGAGGGGACACGGCATCCTGTCCCCAGCCAGTGGAGCTGCAGGGATGCAGCTGGCTGAAGGGAGGGAGATTTTGGTATGAGAAACAGGAAAATGCAGAAAACAGCGCTGCAAGAGCCTAACTGCAGAGAATTTGTGAAATATTCCCAGAACTAACCCAGCCAAGCCAGGCTGACCTGTCAAAAGCCCTGGTCTGACCAGCTTTGCACTCTATCCTAAAAAAACTGCTGGATGGGACAGCCATGGGGGGGGTTACATTTACCTTAAATTTTAATTTATTCAGGAAGAAGCAACTAATTTCATTGTTTATTTGGCTTTCTATACAAGCAAAGAATGATTTAAAGCAATTTGCTCGTACGAATTTCTGCACCTCCTGGTGTCCTTCAGGACAGGCTTGGTTTCAGAGCAGAAACTCATCAAATGACCCAAGGAAGGTTTAATAAAAAAAAAAAAAAAGGAAAGGAAAAGGCCGTGGTAGAGCTGGGAAATGAACCCAGGAATGTTGACTTTGAACTACATGAAACCAGTTGCACTACAGTAGCATACTTGGTAATTTTGCTTGGTTTTCAGCCACAGCTTTAAAGTTTGGCCAACAAAGTTAAGAAGTCAGGAAGGGGGTAATTTTTATTCTTCAGATGAGAAGACTGAGAAATCTAAAAGCCTGGTGCTCACAATAACTTATTATTGCTCTTTATTTGATGGAGTGACTCATATAGCACATAGCTTCAGGAGCAGGTTTGGGGAAAGCTATAGCTGAAAACACAGCCAGCTGTAAAAAGCTAGCCATTTCCTACCCAGCATCTACTTCAAAAGAATAAAATAGATGTCTTCTCTTTTCTGTCCAAAAAGTCACTGCAGAAGCAGCTTTCTTTTGTTATCTCCCAATAAACGTGTCTCTGTAATAGTGGAATTTACTGCTGGGGGTGTGTGTTTCTCACCGCTGTTTCCCCTTACAAAGGAGCTAATCTATCTTGTGCTGGGAGAAGGCAAATGATGTCATGTTTCCTGTATTTCAGCCTACTTTCCAGCTGCTGCAGAAAGGCAGGGCTCTAGGTAAACATTTCACTCTGCAAGGGCAGAGCGGGAGCCGATGCCTCCGGCTGGGCTGGGCTGGGCTGTGTTGGTGCTCCAGGAGCAGGGTGACAATCAAGGCATTACTGGCACCTCCACGCCAGCCTGGCTTGGCTTTTCCCACTGCTTGCCCCCTCGATGAGCAGCCCGAGCCCACGGGATGACCGGGAGGCAGCGTTCCCATCCCCTGTGCCCTGCTCTGGTGGGGCTGGCAGCTCGGCAAGTCGGGGCACTCTGCCCTGGCACAGCCCCGTGCCCAGAGTTTGCAGAGCACCGCCTGAACTAGTTTTCCTTCCGGCAAGAGAGCCCTTGACATTCATTAAGGCTAAATTCACTCTCACATTTTAATCAATGAGATGGAAAAACAACAAAACAGGAATGCACAAGCAAGTCTAACTTCTCTTTTTTTTTTTTTCCCCTTTCTTTCCCTTTATATCAGCAGTCTAACAAGCCCAGGTTAACACCCGCCTGCGTGCCGGATTCGCCCAGGCAATTATCACCAATGCAGATTGAATAATTATGCATGCAAAGGCCCGTCTGGTACCTGCCACGTGCGATGAGTCAATCCCTGTGCAGGTGCATGTGCTGCCTCCGCCCGCTCCTCCCTCCTGCCGAACCCCAGCTCTGCCCATCGCATCCCTGCCTCGTGTCCCCAGGGAGTGCCCATGGCCAGGGCAGGCTCTGTGCCCTCAGCAAGGAGGCTCCTTGGCATTCTCCGCTGGTGTGGGGCTGAGGCTGACGGGGGATTCTGCAGGTTTTCCACTAACCCCGCTGGCAGGAGGGGTGCAATCCAAAGCCTGGCTTCCCCCCTCTCACAACAGACCTTCCTGTGTGGATTTACCCTGTCCCTTCCCCAGGATTGCTGCTTGCAGTTTCCCACTCTGTAATTCTGTCCTTTGCCCGTGCACCAGCAGAATATGACTTTCTTCATATATTACACCTTGAGTGCGATACAAGAAAATAAAAATGACTAACAGCTTGTTTCCCAGCCTTGGATGGAGCAAAAATTTTGATGAATGGGCAGACTACTTGCATGAAAAAGAGCATGAATAATTTGTAACGAATAATATTCAAGTGTTACCTTTTTTTTCCACTCATAAATTGCTTGCAAATTTTTTCCCCCCCGAGCTGTTAGTCACCAGAGCAAATACAGAGCAGCTTGTTGGAAGCATTTGTTTTCTGCTGCTCTGAGCTGTGGTTAGACGTGCTGGTCACTCTGATGGATGGGGAAACTCATCCTGGCATGTTTCTTCAGGTGACACTTCGTGATTCCCGGGGCTTTGCATATATTTTTTGTCACAAGCAATGGCAGATGCTGAAAAAGCTGTTTGTTTGCTACTGTTAGTAATTTATAAATTATTGCTTCCACAGGTTTCAACCAATATTGGAGCTTGACAGACACCCGGGTTAAGAATGAATTATTTTATGAAAAATATGTGTAGATCTTTTTGCTGCTGGAGAGGCACAGTTCACCATTTCCCCACTTTTCTCTGGAGTTTTGCTGTTAAAAAATAACACCCTTATCTATGTGGAGAAGTTTTGTGGAGGTGGAGGGTGAGGAAGGGAGAGATGGGGCATGGGTGAGGTGTTCCTCACCTCTGGCAGGATTTATCCTGGTTTTATTCATACAGCAGGCTGCCTCTTCTGCCCTGCTCCCACGTGGAATAGCTGGGAGTTGGATTCCACCCTTCCACCCTCCTGCCTGTCATCAGCTTTGGGGAGGGACACATGATGTCCCCCAGGGGCTCAGAGAGACTCTGTCTCTCCCAGTTTTCACCTTTCCTCCCACCAGGCCAGCGTGGGACAGGCTGTGGGGAGGTGGAAGAGGTGTCCCTGCTCTGTCCCCCTGTCCCTGTGCATCCCTGCCCTGTGCTGGCAGCTCAGCCCAGGGGAAGGACAGAGACCAGCCCCTGGCTGGTGGATGGTTGTTTGCACAGGAGCTGCATCTCACCTGACATTTTGCACTTTGAAATTCAAATGCTTATGAAGAAAACCTGCGCACACCTGAGTAACTCTGCCCTGCCCTGGCCTGGCTTCTCTGGGTAAGCTGAGGCCAGGAGGGGGTAAGAAATGTGCCAGGAGTGGCAGTGTCCTGACCAAGCTGCCCTGCTCCTTGTTCTGGGCATCACGTGGACACTGCAGTCTAAGTTATTTTAGGATCTTTCCCCCACCTCTCCCATTTTCTATTCCTGTTCCACTGGCCTCTTCTAATCAGCTGAGATACATTCCTGCTTTCCTTTTCCCTTGAACTCAAAGCAGTATGAAGGAATGACCTCTCTTCCATGCACATGATTGCATTTTAAACTTTAATAGCTTCCATACCCTTTTCTAGGAGTAGCTCTGCTCAGCTGAAGGTCTGTACATTGCATTCACATTCAGGGAGCAGCCAGAAGATGATGGCGAAGTACAGTCTCTGCATCAGATCTCCTTCTGCATGATGGACCCCTCAAATTTCAGCTACACTTCTTTCTAAGCTGAATTTACGAGAGGTTGGGGTTCATCTGATAGAGTATTTATTGACATTATACAGCTTTAAAGAGATCTGGTTTGCCCATGAAAAAAAATCGCAGCGTAATGTAGTTAACGCTAATTAAGAGATATCTTAATAATGCACAGTGATTTCTTAGTAGATGCCAAGAGAACAGGCTTAAGGGGAGATAGGGAAACACACCCACAGACCTGCTTTTGCTCTGTCACAATCCCTCCTCCGAGGTGCAGAGGAATGTTTGATTTCTGGGTGTGTGTGTCTGGCAATGGAAACAACAGCAGCCAAGATTACAACAGCTCTGCTTATCCTAAACTGGATAGGAGTTGTTTTGAATGTTCCGAGTTTAATGACTGATTTCCTCTTAGCACCTCGTTACTGATCATGGCCTCTCTCAAGGTACAGGGAGATGGCTTGGACACACGAGGAATGACCTGGGAACAGTGGTTTGTTAACATGGATCCCAGAACAGAGAAGTTAGAGCTAAATTGCTTCCTGGTTGTGAGAAGCGTGATTAGCTCCTGGGTGGATAGCTCTGTTATGAACTTTGATGTTATGAACCTTGATGTGACAGTAGCTGTTCGAAGAGGGGGGGGGAAGGATGTGTGAGAACTCTGCAAAAGTCAGAATAAGGGCTTTTAGCATATAGATGTTGTCTTTTTTTCTCTTGGTGGAGCTACCTCTTCTCTAATTAAGAGGCAATTAACTACATCTAGGACAGGGATGAGCTGGAATCCAACTTGCAGTGGATGAAACACTGCAGAGGTGGGCTGGTCCCCACAAACCCCTCCAGACCACCTCTAAGGAGTAGCTGGCCTTGCTTCCAGCCCCAGCTGAGCTCAGGGGCATCCCAGCCCTCGCCAGCAGCCCACTGCTGCCTCTCCTTTCACAGCTGTTCTCTGATTACATCAAGCGGTTCAGCCCCTTGCGTTTGCTTTTGATGTAAATCCAGCCGGGAGGGCGTGCTGGGGCGGGGAGCGAGGACATGAGCTGGAGCCCCACGTTCCAGTGTGAAAGCCTGGTGCAGGGTTAGCTGCAGCCAGCGATTCTCCGTGACCTCTGCTTCCTCTGCCGTGAGAGTTTGCATTGTGCAGCCATGAATGCATAATTCATTCCCCACCCAGCGGGGAAATGCCCCGACAGCACGGCACAGACATCCTCAGCCCGGCACCGCAGGAAGAAAGGAGGTGGTGAGACAAGATTTAAAGACACACAGCCCTACAGGAGGGATGTGGGAGATGGATTCTGAGTGGGCATGGAGCAATATGCCTGTTTGGCTGGATCCTTTGCCTTTTTTTTTTTTTTTTTTTTTTTTTTTTTTTTTTATGCAAGCATTCAGTACTACCGATGGTTTTCCATGATTTTGAAACACCTTTACTCTGGCTGTCAAAAATTCCAGTGGGGTTGCAGGGCACAGCAGCTCTCTCTCCTCAGGGCTTGTCTGAGGGACGAGCCCTTCAGTGCCCCCAAGCTGGGGCAGTCACTGCCAGCCCTGCAGATGGGGTAAGACAGAGTTTGGAGAAGTACTTTGTGAATCTTCACCTTTGGGATGCTCGTGTTTAGCCCAGCTATGACTTTTTTTTAGATGAGAACAGACTTCAAGAAGAAAGCACCCATCCCAAATGAAGCACTGTCAGGGCTCATTCCCAGCTCCCCGTGGCAGTCTCTTGCCAGTCACTGCCTTCTCCACCATGGTCTTTTGTAGTGGTTGGGATGGACTTGTTCTCCCATATTTATATAAAGTCCCTTTGCTGAGTGAGTTTAGAGGAAGCCTGGAGAGGTCCTTGGCCTGTCTCCCTCTTCTGAAGCAGGAGTAATTTTATACTCAGACCTTTCCTGATGTTGTCCAACCCACACTGAAGGGCACCCAGAGAGGAGCATTCCCCTTACCTGCCCAGCACAGCATGTGACAGGAAGCAGTCCCTGGTGTATCCATGGTTTCTCCACATATTAACCTTAAAAGGTGTCATCTGAAATTTCTTCTTTCTTTTCCTCTGCAAACTGGAAAGCAGAAGAGCTGAGAGCCCCTCGAGAAGACATTTCCCACCACTGATGTTCTGCCATGTGATCCTGGTGTCTCTTGCTGCTGGAGGAGCTCCTGTGTCACTCCCAGGCCTGGGTGAGGATGACATTCCTCCAGTGGCATTGCTACAGCAAAGGCAAACTCCCCACTCAGTGTTTGCTGCAGAACAAGTAAATCCTCTCTGTTTGGAGCATCCCTGTCTGCACTGAGACCTTGCCTTTGAAAGAAGATCATGAGAAAAACATCCTGCTACATTTTGCAATGAAGATCTAATTTGCACTTTTTACCTGGGAGCCGTCCATCGTTTCTAACACCGTGACTTCTGGGTGACTCTTCTGTGCTTCTCCCTGGCACTGCGTGCCAGCCTCGTGCCAATAATCTTGGGTGACAGTTATGGAGGTCTAAATTCATCCCTCATTTCTGTTATATATTGCCTGTGATTTAAAGCCACTTAAATATATATTGCCTGTGATATAAAGTCACTTAATTGTCTTGTTCCTCATCTGTAACATAATACTGCATTTTCCCTCCCTGTCATCTGCCTGCTCTCCGTGGATCAGATGGTGGTCCAGGCAGGGCTCTCTTGGGTGCAGGTGTCTCAGCAGACTCTTTGGAACCAATAAAGTACTTTAGGTGATTAACTTCTGAATTTGGAACTAAAGGTATTTCAGTTTCCCCCAGTTTGCTGCTAACCAGACAGAGAGTTCTGTGAGATTTTCTGAAATATTTAAATCCCAACTTCTTGACTTCACTGATTTTGTGAGAATCTTGGCTCCTGGGTTCTCTGGATTTTTTTTTTTGTCTTGTCTTTTAAAAGAACATCACTAGCACCAGTGCAAAAAAAGATCCAGAGAAAGATGTCCCCAGATGGCTGGAATCTGCTATTTCTTCAAATACAAAGAAATTTGGGCTGATATCATCGCTTTCCCCAGTCTCAACTCATCAGTCTTGTGCATGGGGATGGACCTGTGCAGAAGCAGTATTGGTGCCAGGAGAAAAGCTGCTTTTCCTGCTCTGGCTTGGAACAGAGAGTCCCTTGGAGCTGACACTGTCCACACAAAAACTGAGTCTCAGCAGCTTCCTTTGGACAGCCCGCTGCTGTAGAGTTTGTATCTTAATAAACACTTCTCGGTTGTTACCTGCTGCCACAACGCATATAATGGGTATTAAGGAATTCCATCTGGGAAAAGGGATATATACATATTTAATGGAAGCATTTTAGAGCACAGAGAAGTCAAACCTCTCTGTTCAGGCATCCCTCTGTGTGCTCCAGAACAGCCACAAGAATTAAAGCAAGTTATGTATGCGTGATCTCCTATACTAAGGGAGCTACATTCATATCTGCCATTCTCAGCCTCCACCTCCTCCTATTCAATTTACAGTCTAGACTCCCTAAAAATGCCTTGTTGCTGGTTGGCTTTTTTTTTTCCTGTGGGGAAAGGGCACTTGTGAGACAATGCTCTCAACTGGAGATTACACAGAGTTGGTGCATGTTGGTGCATGATAACAGGAGAGGTTCCAGCAAGCCCCAATATGTAATAAACTGCAAAGACATAAATTGCATATGATTAAACCTTTGATGGTGGGCTGTTAGGAATTCCCAGTGCAGCGTGCCATGCTGCCTTTTACATCAGCCCTTACAAGAGCGCTCCCAGACTCGTTGGCTCCAAGGGGTTAATTATACATTATGGATTAAAACAATGAAGGATGCTGGTTAATACTCAAATCATTGCACGGTAACCCTGGGTGACTCCCTCACTGCTGCTGCCAATTTGCAACACTCACCTGGGGCAAGATAGGAAAAGCTTGTCATTTCTCACCCCTTCCGCTTTCTTTCCCTCCTCCTTGCTGGTTTTTTTCCTTCATCTGCAACATCAATTTACTTGTCAAGGTAGGTGACAGGTGAAAAGCCTACCTGATTATTGAAATTGTAAGGTCAAAAGCAATTGAATCCATCTGCCATGGATGGCAATTTACAGCCAGTGCTGGCCCAGGCACACACAGATGAGGGCCAGGTGAGGCAGGCAGGGGAGTCCTGATGGGAGTGATAAAGCAGGGCCTGATAAAGAGGGTCAGGGAGGAGGTCTTGGTTCCTTTCTTGGGGGTGAGGTGCCTCATCCCTTGGTTTGCAGTCAAAGCATCAACTGGGGAAGCTGGGTGATGTCCTCTGAGGCACCAAGAGGCTGCTGATTGTTGTCCCCTCCATTTGCTGTTCTGACTCTGGAAGCTCGAGTGCCTTTTATCTGCCAGAAACCAGCACTGACATCAGAGAGAGGTGAGCTGAGATAATGCCTCTGTCTAAATGTTAGATGCTAAGTGGAGATGTTACGCTATGAGGAGCACTTCTAGAGCTTCTGAGGTCTCTCCTGTTGCAGAAGACTTTACCAAGCTAAGTTAACATCTGTAAACCTGGGATGAAGTTATTCTTTCAGCAGTTGCAGGCTTTGTAATTTTGTTCTTCTAAATAATAGCTGGAATAAAATGAAACTCTAGAAACTCTGCTCTCAGCTTCCTCTCCCGCTCTGGGTGAAACCCACCCCACTGTATGATCACAAATCTGAGCTTGTGCTCTCTGTTTATCCTGATAAGCTTCCCTACCTACAGCCTGAGGGTACCAGCTTTTCTGAGTTAGCGAGGCCCTCTAAACGTTCACTCCAGCAGACTTTGTGCTGGGTAGAGCTGGGGTGCTCAACATGAAGCTGGAGTAGAGCTGCTGAGCCACGTAGAAAACCTTGGCAAGAAATGTTGCATCCAAGGCTTTTCCTTTTCTTTCCCTTAGAATGGTGTGAGATTTGTCTGGAAATCTCCTGCCCTCACCCTGGGGAGCCCCTCTGCTGTTGGCACGTGGGAGGCTACTTGTGCTGATGCCTGCTGGCTCTGAACAGGAGTGATTTTGCTTATGCAGTTTACAGAACTGCTCTGTGCTGGTGTCTGTGTGGCTCCAGCAAGAGCTAATCGAGTGCCAGTGTGTGAGGATCCCAGGGACTAGCTGGGGAGCAGGAATTAATCTTCTGGAAGTCAAGCTAATTGAGCAGTGATGGCGTTTCTGTGTCCCCATCCCCACGCAGCAACTAATCCCTGCCAAAACCCTGGCAGAGCCTGTCTTACAGTCTTCTTACAGACTGAAGGAATGTTTGATGGCTTAAGGAAAGGGGAAAAAAACCCAGCTGGGGGCAGCATATAGTAAATAAGACTTTGACCTTATCTGAAGTATTTCTGTGCAGTGAATCTAGCCAAGGACTCTTGAATAAAACAAACATGAAGTTTCTAGGCCAAGCAGGTTTTGAGATATGGCTCCACGATAAATTGTTAGAGGAATATTTCAAAGGCTGAATTGCACCTCATTTTTCAAAGTCCTGTATCTCACAAACACCTTGTCTGATCTGCCACAAACTTTGTCAATAAACTAACCCCCAACTACTGATTGTATATGCAAAATTGTGAGGAAAAAAAGCTGCATGAATCTTCACTCTTATCTTGAACACCTCCCTTCCATGATACATCTCCTCCTCCCCTAAATATTGGCAGAGTTTTTGGGGTTACTTTAAAAAAAATTAATCTGTAAATCCCAAACTGCTTAGTGCTGAATGGAAAGGCATAGAGCTTGCTGCTTTCAAGTTCTTAATTGTGGGGAACTTGGATGAATAGGAAGTTTGAAGCTGTAAGGTTTCTTTATTTTGTGCATGAATACCAGGAGAGTAAAAGTAGAGCAAAGGGAAAAGCAAGGGCATTTGAGGCAGGAGCAATGATTAAGTCTAGGACTTAGTGTCATCCTCCATAACTGTTATCCATAATCATTACTCTCAGGGCATTATGGCTCTCTGGCAAATGCATTCTTGGAAGAAGGGCTTGATAAAGCTGTGCTTCTGTTTCAAAGGTGTGGACAAACATTTTTTCTTTTTGTTTTTCCCCATTTGTGCACTTGCAAAGACAAGCCTTTCCCAGTAGCTGCATCTGGATCCATAGGGGAGTGCACTGGCAGCACTATCCAGTAGCAATGGGACAATGCCCCCGTATTCCTGGTAATTTATTGCATGATACTATAAGGATTCAAATTATTTAATAACAGACTAAAGAAACTTTGCATATGTTTATTATTATTAACTATGCTTATGGTTATTATTTCTTTCAGCACTGTCTTCCTTTGGCCCCTAAGGAAATAGGGGACTCATAGATTTTATTTTTCTTTATAGATAGATCCTGCCTGAAGCCCCTCAGTTTTTCAGGGATAAAAATTTCAATTAAGTTGCACAAAATTAACAGTTTCTCAGGCTTAGATATTTAATCCATATTCTTCTGTGTGTGACACTTGTAATAAATTTACAGAGAAATCATTGAGGAAATACCCACTTCACTGAAACATGAAGGAGGAATTTGGGATGTTCTCTGTTAAGATCTCAGTAATCAGTTAATGTGTTCCAAGTCAAGATTTCTAAAGAAACAAAAGTAACTGAGTTGTGGAGGTGTTTTCATATCCAATTATTTCAACACTTGTGTTAACTCTCAAATCGAAATCCTATCCATCCTCATTACACAGATATAATCAATATCAGTAATTTAGAAGTTAGGGAATGTCTTCATTAATATCCCCTATTAAATGGGCTTTAAAAGTCATTGCATTATTATCCAGCTATTATTTTGTCAGAGTATGAGATTTAAAAGTAATTTTTCTGTGTGCTGCTGTGCCTTGCTAACCCATACCAAGCTGATAAATACCTAAAAAATCAGTGAATAAACAAGCACCACTTAAAATGCTTTTTTCTTATCAGACATTATTTTTTTTCAGCTGCTGCCTAATAGCAGCACTTCTAAGAAGAGCCATCACTCTGCATTTATTTAAAATACTATTGTGCTGCTATTTTTTTTTTTGAGTGTGTTTCCTCTGCTCCCAGCTGAAGCTGCTGGGATAACCCTGTCACTGCTGATCCTCTTGGTGGTGCTCCAGGTGTGGAGGTGGGACACAAGTACCAGTTGCTGGAGATGCTGTGGAGCAGATCCAGGCTATAAAACCACGTTGGTGGGTAATGGGTGTTCAGGAGCTGGGCTGAGATAAACGTGTGGGTGCTCACAGGTCAGGGCTCTCCTCTGTGCTGTTGAGGGCCAACTGTTGCAGGACTAGAAGTGAAAATCAGGGGGGAGGAGAGGAGGAGGAATGCTGGTGAGTGCTTTGAGCAGCACACTAGGGTTTGCTGCTTCCACCCAAAAACTCCCTTCTGGTTCCCCTTGGGCTGCAGCAGTCACAGAGTGACCGTGTGGTACCACAGGGGACCATGCTGGCAGGGTGTGTCTGGAAACTTGCGTGGGAAACTGTCCTACACTGCTGGTGAGATCCAAGAAAACCCCTGATGGAGTGAGTGTGTGGTTCTCAGGAAAAGCTCTGCGTGAGTGGGACTCCAGTGACGGCCCCATCCATCACAAGTCATGGCTCTTATCTCTGCAGTGCATAAGAGATATGATTTATGAAAACGCTCTAGGTGATTGTTTGTTTTTCTTCTCCTCTGCATATGTGTCAGGAGTTGCTTGGAGCAAGCTTTGTGTTTGTTGGTGGCATGTGAAACAGTATCTTCCAGGAAACTTCAGGAATATTTTATGAAGTGCAGTAATAAAAATATCCATGTGGTACAGCCCATGCAAAATAACACTTTTGGCTTGGAGCAGTGTATACGGTTTCTGTAGCGCACAATGCTTCCACGAGAAACACTTGCAGATGGATTTCATCTCCCTGGTATTTTAATATCCATTACTCAACCCCAGAGAGCTTTCCTGGGGTGGGTGTAGAAGCAGTTATCTGTGACAGACCCTCCCAGCTTGGATCAGGGCTGCTTTGCACTCGGGCTGGCCCTGCCAGGTTGCATCCAGCTCAGCGCTCCTGGCTCAGCTCCTGGAGATCCCCCAGCAGCCACGCTGATCCCATTAACTGGGGGCTGTGGGGTGCCTCTGCAGGGCTCCGGGGGCGGGGGATGCTCCTGAGGGGATGTGCAGGGCTGAGGCTGTGGGAAAACCGCTCCAGGGGTGGTGGGAAAATCCTGCAAGGGAGGCTTTGCTTCCTGCGAGGACTCTACCAGAGGGATGGTCTGGACCACCTTTGAAGAGGAAAAGATTGGAATACACTCAAGATGTATCAGCTAATTAATAGAGCTCAGATATGGGGTTTGCTTTGTAGCTGCTGCTGCCGTGTTCTGTGAGGAGTTTGCTACAGGCTCGATAAGGATCCTCCTGTGGCAGCAAGTACCAGCTCTTTCTGCTGGTCTTTTGAGGTCTGTGAGGTTTGACAGGATATGAGCAAGGCTAGTATGCCCAAAGGACAAACTGGGCAGTTGTTCAGGGTTGGCATTTCTAGATCTGATGAGGGATTGCATGCAAATTACCCCTAATAAGTGTTAATTACTGGGAGAGTACATATTTTGCTTGATTCCTCTTTGGCAGCTTGTGCAACTGTGTTTTTATATACCTGGTACTTGAAACGTTTGATTTAAAAAATAATAATCCTCTGTAATTACAATTGCTTTATTAAAGGTTTCAGGGCTTATATGATCTCTGTAGTAAAACTTTATGAATTCTTCTACCTAGATAGTGATCTCCTGGCTCTTGCTCCAAAAGAGCAGTACAGGGTTTGCTAACCGCTCATGGATTTATTTGCCAGCCTTTCCCAGTTTGGATCCCATGATTTCTAGTAACTGCAGATCATGAGGGCTGAGTATTTTTGCCCAGGATGTCTGTGGGTGGAAGCCCAATTGTCAGCTTGACTTAGTCTTGATGGTGACAGTGGCGGTGACTTCCCTCTGTACAGCTCAGCTTCCCATGGTTTGCCTCATGAGCAGCTGGGTTTGCCTCATCAAACAGCTGAGTTTGAGCCAAACTGTGGTGGAGATTCCCCCTGGTCCTGGGCATGGCAAGGCAGAAAAGGGCACCCAAAGATGCAGAGGCAGCAAGGATCTGCTGCTCGTGGTGCTGTGGGGAGCAGGAGGGGCACTGGAGTACCTTAAGGTCTCGTGGGTGCCGGGGTGCTGCTTCCAGCTGTGCTTTCATGACTTTTTTGGTGGCAATCCCGAGCCATGGCTCTGCTGTAAGAGCTGAGGTGACTCGGCTGTCTCAGCTGGTCAGACAAGATGTCCCACAGTCCAAATCCTTTTGTGCCCAGGCTCGGGAGGATGACAAGGCTCAGGTTACCCTTTGGGGCACAGTTGCTGTACACCATCACCTCAGCATTGTGGGTGGGCAGGAGGAAAGTTCTGCTCCCAGCCTTCCAGCATAGCCCCTTCTAAAAAAAAACCTGTGCCCCAAACTTGCTGTTTTTCTGTTTAACTGTGTGACCTGAGAGCGCCCCAGCTGTGTTGGTTTAACTGGGCTTATTTCTGTGGTCTGTTTGAGCAGTTATGTTTCCTTTTCATAACTCATCTGGAGGAACATCTGACTCTGTGAAGCTCTCTGTGGTGAGCTCGTCCTCGGCAGCTCTGCAGACAGGTCACGCGTTGTGTTTGGCAGCGCCGGCGATGATGAGCATGCCAGCGACAGCAATTCAGAGCCCTTGTGCCCATTTCCACTGGAGCTACAATCACTGGCTCTGGGACAAGTTTCCTGTCCTGACTCACAGTTGCTGAGTCATTTTTAATTTTATCTCCTTTTGAAAGGAAATGGCACTTGGTCTCAGGTTTCTTTTGTTGTTATTTTTAATGTATGGCAATGTTGAAGAGCTTTTGGTTCGCACTTTATTTTTGCTATTAACACTCTTCCAGTTTCAGGCTGGCTGCTGCATGTTGGCCTCTGAGCTGGGGTAACGTGCTGGAATAACTATTGGGAGTGTTTTGATACAGCAGTTCCTGTCTGTCTTTCTTCATCTCTGGCCTATGATAGACAATCTGGGAAGATTTTTAAAACCTACAAAATGCATCTATCCTAAGCATGCACTCAGAGGACTTTTTTCTTTCCCCATAGCAGGAGCCTGTGTCTCCCTTATGGGCTTCTGTGCTTGTAAATCACACCAATGATGTGTTTTTTTGGTTTTTTGTTTTTTTTTTTTTTGCATTTTAGCAACACTGAGAACTTGTACGGGTTTGCTCTTAAAAGAATTACCCAGCTCATGCACAGGATCTTCGACATGCTTTATGACAGTACTGATGGTGAATGGACTTCTCTATTTCCAGTTGGGTGGCAGAAAGCAGCAAAGCCCTGCTCAGATGAGTCTTGCCTGGTGATTTGGGGCACTGTATTTCCGTGATGCTGTGTTACTGCCAAAGGATACGGTGCTGGAGCTCAGCAAGCGAGTGGAAACACTTTCTTGGTTCAATGAACCCTGCATCAGGCACATAAAGCTCAGTCGCTCCAGGAAGCCACCATGGAATTTACCTCTGTAGTACAACATGGTGTATTTTTCAAATGGCAGCGGTTTTCTTCTTTTTGTTAGTGTTGGAGGCATAAGGCACTGAATTCTCACTCCCTTTGGGCTTGTAGCTGAGATAAGGTGTGCAGGTTTTACTGTTGCTCTCAGATAGCAGGTAAACTGCTCGAGATGCTGAAAATGGGAATATGCTAAGTATTCAGGAGAGAAGAGCCCTGAGCTCAAGGGAAAGTGTTGGGAAGTGGAATAATTCAGCGAGTGGCAGAGCCAGAGGCTGAGCTCTGCCCCAGCTTTACCGCAGAGCCGTCTGCGGGCAGGATGAGCAGGAGCGGTGCAAACAGCAGACGGAGGGAAGCGCAGATGGCAACAGCCAAGGTGAGGGCATGTGGGGGTGACAGGACAGTCTGGCTCCTTCCCAAGGGACTTGGGTGCCTCCCAGACTACCCTAAGTTGCTAAAAGCCTGGCTTGGCTGCCAGCTTCCCTCCTCCTTGCTCCAGAGAGGAGGCGGTGGCGGTGCCGGAGCACCGGTGCCGTGGGTGGGAGCAGGGTCAGCCCCTCCCTGCGCGGTGATGTCCCGCTGCTGCTCCGCGCCGTCCCTCCAGCCGGGATTGTGATGCTTTGGAAGGACCGTTCCTGTGATTTGCACAGCGCCTGGCTCCCGGCCAGCAGCAGCAGCAGCTTTTCTTTCCTGGCTAATCGCTGATAAAACAGGAAGACCTTGATCATCCCTTTTGACATGAATAACGATGTTATCTGCTGTGATGTATGACCCAGAGCCAGATAACGTCCTCTGGCAGGCCTTTTTTCTCATGAGATGTAAAATACAATGATTATGTTACAAGGGGGAGATAAAGTGGCACAATCTTCACTAGTTCAAATAACTAATTGAAGCAGGAACTAGTGGAAATGGCTTCCTTTGTTCCCCAGCCATTGTTGATGTAACAGTGCTTATAATGAAAGCTGAAACTGTTGCCCTCTTTTTCTTTTTTTTTTCCTTTCTCTATTTTTTTTCCCTTTTCAACTCAAGTGCCTTCAGTCGTGTTTCCCTCTCCCTGTTTCCCTGGGGGAGCTGAGGACAGCGGCGATTTCTAGCAAGGGATCCTGTTTTCCAGCAAGGCTTGTGAGTGTTAGGAGGATGAAATCAATAAGTAGCGCTCATTCTTTGTCTCCCTAGAGGACTTTTGAGAACAGAAAAATTGAGACCAGTGCTCTCTAAACCATAATTACACTTTTTTATTTTATTTGCTTTCTTTTTTTTTTTTTTTCCAAAGCAACAAACCTAATTACCTGGCAGGAATGGTGGCCGGGGTATATTGGTATTTCAGTGAGTGTACAATGCTTACCACAATTGAGTTCAAATATTAAAAAAACCAATGAAACAACCCAGCCCTAAAGCAGGCTGGTGTGAAAAGCAGGAGGGGTAAGAGCAGAGTTTCACACAGGGAGTGGTGCTGCACAGTTGTGGTACACAATGATTAAAGGTGTTGGGGAGGTTACAGAGCCTGGTTTGATCACTAGAAAAGCTGTGATGCTTTTCCTCCCAGGTGGGGCAAGCGAGCCGTTTTGAACCAAAACTGGCTTCAAATGTGAGACAAGAATTCCTTGCTTTAAAATTCCTGAACATATTCCTTAAAATGATTTAGTAATGTGCACACCACACAGAGGCCAGCATTAAATATGAGCTGGCTGTCGAAGGCTATCGGCTGCGGGTTTGCAGCTGTGGTGGGGGCTGCACTGCTGAGCAACAGGCTGTGCTCTGATGGCTTGATAACCTGCACAGATGAAGTCAATAGAGACGTGCTTTCTCATGTGCCACAGAGACACAGAGAATTTAAGAGACTTGCTCGCATTCCTAGATGACTGTACCAGTTCCATAATGAAATTAGACTTCAGCTCTCGTGATCCCATTACAGCATCAAAGGTCTACCTGGTGTCTCTCAGAATCACGAAAATTTAATCTTATCAGCATTCATTTTATGGCACTTTTGGCAAAACATCTGGCTTGCATGATGCAGGCTCGTTCCAGCTCTTTGTCCTTGGACTGTGGGCTCTGCAAAGCCACAGGGTCTGCAGCTGGTGCCCCCTTCTTTCTTGGGGTCCAGTCCTGTAAAGTTCAACTCCCACAAGCTGCCACAGCTGCAGAGCCCAATCATCTTGCCTTGAGACCAAATAGGTGAGGAAAAGGTCACCCTCAGCTATTTGAGTGCCTGGGCTCTTAAAGCATTTGAAGGACCCAACTTTGTATTTATTGATCACAGGATGATTTGGGTTGGAAGGGACCTTAGAGATCACAGAATTCCAATCCCCCTGCCATGGGCAGGGACACCACCCACTAGACCAGGTGCTGGAAGCTGGTCCTGTCTAGGCTGGCCTTGGCCAGTGGCTGATTATGGGTGCAGAAGTTTCGGAGGTTACTCGGGTGCTGGGAAGATTTTGCCTACAGGTTACATGTACCAGTGGAGCCTTTCATCTGACAGCTGGAGTTGTGGCCTCCCTGGTGGGAGATATTTGTTAGAGCTGTAGAAGGCGTTTTTACTTGCAGATTCCACCTTTCACTTGCTTCCAGAGGACCCTCTTGAAACACTTTTTTTGGACCTGCGTAGGGAGGACCCTGACAGTGCAGCAGCAGCCCCCCTTGAGCTTGAGCTGCTTTGGTGTCCATGAACCTCCGTGCTGCAGAGATTGTGCTGTTTGCTGTCCTAAAGCAGGTGCAGGACAGGCCAAACTCTGAGTGGGTTCAAAACCTGTTTGCAGCTGAAGTTATGCTCCCAAAATACTGCAGAAGCAGAGCGAGGAAGCTCAGAGCTGGGGGCACCTGGGTGCTATTTATGACGGAGCTACTGTGTGACCTTGAGCAGCTCCCTGCACCTCTGAGTCACAGCCCTGCCTCCCCAGCTGCCGAGGCAGTGCGATGGCAACACCTACTCCATTTGCAAGGGTATCATGTGGTGCAATTTTGCAACTAATTGAATGTAGGAAAAGAGTTTTTTCCCCGGTCACATAAAGGCTGCACTGCAATGGTCTGACCCTCACAGTGCTTCTGTGCGGGCTGGGAGTGTGGCTGAACTCGCTGACTTCCAGAGGGTGCTTTGTTCCCCGTAAGTGCAGGAGGAAATATTTGCAGGACTGGGACTCCTGTGAAAAGTTTTATGAGTTACCACATGGCCACTGTGCAAATCAATTACTGTAGTAGGTCTGTAATGAGACTAACCCACAAAACAGTTACTGATTCTACAGCAACTTGAGCAGATGCCAAAAAATGTGGCCAATAATTAGTGACGGCCTGACGGATCCAGGGCTTCTCGGCAGCGTTTGCTCCGTGCGTGGCTCACAACACAGCTGATCCTGGAGATGGTCCCTCCTCCGAGGTCAGAGTAGCTGCTGTTTTTTAAAATATTTGGTTTGTGTCAGTCTTTTTTAGAAACCTGGTTTAAAACCTTTCAGGTGTAAGTATAAAGCTTAAAAGCTTTTCCACAGCTCCACCCTTAAGAATGGGTTTAATCCTTTTAACAAAGCTCTGATCTGACAGTTTATTTCGCTCTAGGCTTTAGCTTCAGTGGTTGCAGCCAAAACCTGACAAGTTCTTCTTGTTAATTCTGAATGTATTATCCAGTGACAAATGTATCTCCCACTTATATGTGACACTGAGAATGAAATGCATATGATCAAATTTCTTATAGCTGGAGTGGGGCTGGTTGTTAAGAACATCTCCATATCTTTGCAGTATGACAGTCAATCTAAACCCATTCTTTTTCAGCAGCATATCTCAGCCTAGTTTGGGACACTCATGATGGGTTGCAATCTGCTGCCATACTCTGCAAAGATTAAAGAAAGGCTAAAAATAAACCTGTCACTTTCCCTGGACACTTTCTTGTGAAATGCAGAGAGATACCTCACTAGAATGCAGAATAAATTCATATAGAATTTTTTATGCTGTGTTTTTTTTATGGACAGATGGAGTCAGTGTCGTTTCTGATTTCTCATTTCTAAATACAGTGGTGTTATGTACAGCCTTCCACCTGAAAGCTTGTCTTGGAAGCCAAAAGAGAATGAAATGGATTTTTACAATAAAGCCAAAAAAGTTCTTAATTCTTTTAAGTTTGCCAATATACAGGATACATATAATGTATTTAATGAACTCTGCTCAGGAAGTATTGGCATGATGATGAAATTTATTTTCTGGAATGTAGTCTGTCTCAGGAGGTTGGAGTTTTTCTTTATTTCTATAGGACTGATCTTTTGGTGGTGTAGTAACACCCCGGGAGGAGGATGACTGCATGCCACGGACTGAGAGCCAGATCTCTGCCCACAGTCTGTGTGACCCTGTCCTGCACTTAATCCCCCTTAAGCAGATCTCCTCCTGCTGTTCATCTTGTGTGTGTCTGACTGGACCCATAACCCACTGCTGTTTGCACCCAGTCCTTGAGTTTCATCGCTGTGCCTGTGCTTTCCTGAGGCTGGTGGTTGCTGAGGATGCAAGGGATCAATCTCTTCTCAGTGTTTATCTGAAAGCAGCTGCATCTTCTGAGTGACTGCCCCGTTTCCTCTTCCCCCAAGCCGTGCAAGGAGCTCTGTGGCTTTTGCAAATTGATGCACGAAGGAGAAATGCTAATGGCAGGATGTCTCTGGGCAGTGCTGGCTGGTGTCACCGCAGTCAGAATGCGCGGGTGACGGGGAAAGTCAATTTCCTGTTAAATTAGCCAGGCTGTTTCTCTAAGAAAGGTAGAATTTTAATGAAAGTGCTTATTAATGGATGAGCCCAGAGGGAAGTGGGTTTGTGGTGAGGCCTGAACTTTATAGGGAAAGCCTTACCTCGTAAAAGGCCACAAAAGATGCTTACAGGCCTGAACTCGGCCTGCTTGGGAACTGACTGCTTGTACAGGGGACAGTCTTCCTTTTCCCATAAAACATGCATTAAGGGTGCCAACTGAGTTGGTTCTCTTTTATATCAGTCACAAAAACAGTAGGAGGTTTAGTTCCTGTCAAACTTTATGGGCCATTTACAAGGAGGCCTTCCCCAAAGTATTTCACAGGCCAAATAAAAATAAATGGCACTGAAAAATTTTATAACACAATGCACGAACTGTTGTGGCAGTGGGAGAATGTGTGCTGGAGACCTTGTCTCCTTCCCCTGTGCAGAGGAATTAAAATGGAATTTTAATTATTGTACCTTTTATAGGCTTTTTCATTTTCAAGCATTACTGTAGTCTCACGGTTGCCTTTGGGAGGGAGGGATTGTGACTTTATATAGAGATGAGAAAATGTGATAGAGGTACAGTTTCATGGCCCTGGTGAGTGGCATCTGCCCTGCAGAGAGATAAGGAAAACCATGGGAGGTTGCAGGGTTGAGAGGGCTGTTGGACCTGGGTTTGATGTCTGATATGTTTGGGCATCCTGTCTGAGAGCTTGGAGATGGGCAGAGAGAGGCAGACATGGGCACACGAGTGCCTGTTGAGCCCATCAATCCGAGTTCTCTAAAAAAACTTGGCTTAAACTGGGGGTTTGGCTCCTGGTGATGTGGCTGTGCCGCTGCTGGGGAGGTACTTCACCCTGTTACTTCATTTTTCTGGTCAACACGGGAAGACAAAGGGAAGGAGCCAGTTTTCCTCAATGCTAGGAAGAGATAAAATATTCAGAGAGGAACAGTGTGGCTCAGCTTACAGTAAGAAGCCTGTTAAGAGGAGTAGCTGCAGTTCCCAGTTTACAAGCGGCACCTAAAAACCCATGTGAGGAGGGAGCAGCTCTGGGGAAGGTTTTTAATAGACATGGGCTGAGCAGTCACTTCTGCAGGAGCTGTCTCTGGGCTGCTTCACAGCTCCCTCTGTGAACTGCTGAACTCTGCATCTCAGTGCTGAGTTTGCCACACCAACAGCTTTATCGGAGGAGTGAAACAACAGCTTGCTTCCATGGGAAGGGAGAGGAACAGCCTACCCCTCAGCAACCAAATGGGCAGCAAGCAAAGATGCTCCTGAAAGGGCTTCTCTTCCCCTCCTGTGCGTGTGTTCTCAGCAGCCCTGCTCAGCAGAGGTCGGGGGTTCAGGCAGAAATGCAGTCACACCACTGCTGCTTCAGATTGCACGTTTGATAAAAGATTATCAGTCAAATTCCCTCGCTGACCTTACAGCAAGAGAACTGCTGTTGTTTTGTTAATTATTTTTCCCCATGAGGATGGTCCAGCACTGGAACTGGGGCCCAGAGGGGATGTGGGATCTCTGTGCTCAGGGATATTCAGGCTGACTTTGTGTTCGCTGTGGTGCTGTATCAGTTCTGGTTCAAAGTCGAGTTACCAAACAGGACACGGCATTGAAACGAGCCCCTGAGGTAAACAAAGCTATAAACCAGTGATCTCGATAATTTTGCATAACAATGACATCATTCCCCCTCCTCATATACCTGTGGCTTCATGACTTTGAGTCAGAGCTTTAAGACAGGTTTACACTAATGCGGAAGATCTGAATGCTGTAAACACACAAGTATCCAATTGCTTTCTAGTTTGGCTGTCAGGCTACAAGAAAAAAATACCAACTAGTAACGTAACACAAAAGGCATTGTACTTGAGAAGTGACTAACTAGATTAATTTAATTTTTTATTTGTTCACGGTAACATCAAAGTAGCAAAAAAGTTGTTAATCTTCCAGCGCTGAATAAGCTGTCTGCTAACAGGGAGGTGTGAGGGAGGGAGATGCCTATTAAAGGCTTTTAATTAAGTGAAAGTGTCAGTATTACCCAAGGAGAAAGTACTGCCTTTTATTCTCTCCCAAGTGGTGTCTGGTTGAAGACATGGGGCAACGCCCTGTCTGCCCGAGCCCTCCCCGGAGCTGGAGGAATTCAGGGGTGCTGTTTCAGGGGTGTTTGCAGCGGTGTTGGGGCCACGGTGTGCTGTTAGAAGTGCTTTCTGTTTGGGGGACTGGTTGGGTGCTGAACCCCAGGTGTGCTGCAGTCCAACAGCTGCTGCTGGGAAGGGCTCAGTTGTGCAGAGAGCATCAGCAGCCCCCGAGCAGCACCGAGGCTGGTGCCAGGTGTGTTCCCCCAGCTCCCCGCAGGTGCTGGGAGATGGAGATGTCTGTTATCCTGCCGCTGTTCTTTTTCCTGCAGAGCTCATCATCTCCCTGGCGCTGATCGGCAGAAGAACAACATTTTCCACTCTCCAAGATAGGCAATATTAACAAGTAGACAGGAATTTAGGGTCTTTTTGCCATGCCCACAGAGCCCCATCGATGAAAAAGGGCTGCATGTCTGTAAGAAGATTTGGAACCAAAGCTGCAAGAAGTGACTGGGTGGGAGTTTGCCTTCCTCATCCTCACTGCCTGTGTGTATTTGTGGGAGAAGACTGATGGTTCTACCTGGTTTTATAGCCCTGTCTGTGTCTAACCAGCACTTCTACCACAGCAGCAACTCTTCTATTTTTAATTTTTTTCTAATGTACAGCATATATGAATCGGAGGATAAATAACATTATGACCTAGCAGATTTCCTAGTGAATGCTCTTGCTGCATGTCAGCTGGGTGCACCAGGGCTCGTGGTGACCTTTGCACAGCATCTTCCTCGTGGGGAAGAATAATCCTCTTGATTGTAGTGTGTTTTGCTGAAAGCGACCAAATAACTCAAGGACCTTAATTTTGCAATCTTTACTCTCATAGTTTGTAATTAAAATGAGTCCAACAGAGTAAAACGAAAACAATAACAAACAAACAAAGAGAAAACTAAACAAAACACAACTCAAACCCAAGCCGAGCCAACCCAGGCCTCCAAAAAAACAAACTGCTGCTTTTACATAGGAATTATTTTTAACTGTATTTTCATTTTGCTTAAATGTCTGGCAAAACTATTTGCTTGTCAGTAAATTGTGAAAAAGTTGTTCTCTGCTGGCAGAATGAATTTACTTTTGTGTGTGCATGTATGTATTTAAAGAAAAACATTTGGAGAGAAAAGTTGTGATTTTTAATGAAAGAATTTTTTTCATCACAAACACTTGTGAAATTTGAGAGTTTTTGATCACTGAGCAGATTAATCAGGCCTTGGGTCTACTCCTGTGAGTAGGGGCCACAGGGTCAGGTTTTCCTATGTGACTCATCTCTCCTGCCCACAGGAAGCAATACCTTTCAGCCTTGTGCCCAACTGGGCAAGATCTGAGTAGGGCTGTTTGTGCTGCTACAAAAAAAAAAACAACAAACAAAACACCATGTTGGGAGTTAATTTGAGTTAACATAATCTCAGTAATCGCTGGATTTATTGCCCAGGAAAACTTGAGGCCTTTCAGTCTCTCCATTTGGCCAAAAGCTGAGCTCATGGTTTGTGGACTTTGCTGCTTTGTACCGACAGGCAGGTGCTAATCACTCCCATACAGCGGAGCCACAATTTGCTGGCCTCTTCTGGAAAACATTCCAGCTTTTCACAGTGCCCTCTTGCATGTACTGCTTTACAAGGAAACTGTGAATTACAATTAAACCAGCACGCAATATATTATTTTCTTAGTTGATAGCAGGTTGTTTTATGGGGGGAGCACTTTAACGAGAGGTGCCTGGGGGTATGTGGCTCGTGGTGTCCTGCCCTTCTGGGGCTCGGGTTGTGCACGGATGGGAACGTACAACCCTCATTGATAATCAGGCTGCAAAGGGCTCTGTTGAGTAATTGCAGCATTAGTCTTCCCTAAATGAAGCTTCAAAGTAATTTCAGCTTTTTATAATTACAGAGCCAGCGGACTGTAACAATTTCCAAATGTTTTGGAGCTGATTTTAAAGCTGATCTGCAACGTGTAGTTAAGATAAGTCTCAAAGGCCCAGATCCTTTGTTTTTAACTAAAAATCTATTGGGGAAATCTTCACTGATGCATGTAAGATTTACGCTGCCCACAAACTGGTCTGGATAAAGTGGCACCACCAAATGGGTTGGGGGAAAGAAGGAGAGGAGGTGCAGAGAGGATACACAGACATGACCAGAGTTTTGATATTAGGAATACTCTAATGACAATTTTGATGCAAGATTTATTAGAAAAAATATAATTTTCCCCTTCCTTTTTATGTATCTCAGTGGATGATTTTGAAGCAAAGACCATTCCACTGACTAAAACCACCTCCTTTTTTAGGAAGTTTGGGTGGCTTACGGGGTTTCTGTGCTCCATATGTAAAGGAGAGCTTGTGGATCAAGGCTTCAGAGGTAGTGATGTGCTTATAGCTGGTGATGAGTACCTTAAAAGGGCATTCTCAAAAGCACCTGGACATGTTGACTCATTCATTCTTGGTATTTGTGCATAAATAAACCTGAAAACTGGGCCTGAGGGACACAGAGGGTGGCCATCACCGCAGTTGTCTCATCTTGGTGACCTAGGCTTAATGTCTTTCCCAGTAAAGCTTTTCATGGCTGAATGTAAGGCGGGATATATTCATGCACTTGACATTCATCCAGTGAACAACCCTCAACTGCTTTTCAGGGATGTAAGGCTTCAATTACCACATCTAGGATTATAAAAAATAGATTGTGATCTCCATTGTTTCTCAGACTGCCTGAAAGCTGTAGGAAATATTCTGGGAGAGAGCTTAGGAACCATTAGAAGAATACCTGGAAAAGAAGGGAGGAAAAATGATGTAACTGATTCTGGCCTGGCAGCTATTTAAATTAAGAGTCTGACATGTGGTGTGGGGAGGGAATTGAGGAGATTCCTGGCCAGTTCAAGGGAACGAGATCAGGTTAAAAATCTTTGAATTGGAAATAAAACGTAGGAGTGGGACGAAGGAGTAACATGGAAAAGGCAGCCCACTGCAGAACTAAGAAGAACTAGTAAAATTTGTTTTCTTCCTTCCCATTTTGAGGGTGTTGTAGCAGGGCAGTGCTGCTGAGCTCGATTTCTTCTGCTTTGTGCGAAACACCTTGAAAATCATGTGTGAAGTGCCTTTGCCTCCTTCCCTTCGAGCCTTCCTTGCCTGCTGCATCATCTTGAGGTTGGAACTTGGGGATATCATCCTGCTTCCCTGTGTATATTTGCAATGTGGAAAGGAACTTTTATTGGAAACAAGAGTCTTACTTAAAGTAAGAGAGAGAGCAAAGAATTTTTATCCTTTCATGAAGTTGATCCAAACCTTCAAAGTGTTTTGGTAATTGTGTTTATTGCTAAAAGATTGATTATTTAAATCTGTGCTAGAGTATACTTTTTAGTATGAAGTAATGGCTCATGACAAACCAGCTCAGGAATGCTTTTGAGTTTTTCAGGAATTTTTTTAAGCTGGATGAGGAGGGAAGAGTGTGAGGCACTAAGTTTAGCATTTCAAAACATCTGGATCTGCTCTATGGTTTATTTTTTAATGTGTTTTCCATGAGTCTAGTTAAACAACCACATGGCTTGATGGCAAAATGAATGCAAGTGTAGTGTTTGGAAAGGGACCCTGGATGAAAGTTCTCCTGCTAGCTAGAGTCAAGTATATGCTCTTGTTTCTGGTTAGGTTGTGTGGATTCACAGAGAGCCCATTTTGGCTGCTGCTGTTCCTTTCCTCTGCCAAAAGCTGCTAAACATAAAGCAGGCGAAGGAAGTACTAAATTACAGAACACCTAATCTTTAGTCCTTTGTTTAATCTCAAATGAGTCTCCCAGATCTCATAGCCAGAAACGAGGCCAGCGCACAAGGCCAAGCACAAGATGCTCCAGAACCTGCAGTGGAGCAAAAGCTCTCCCGTGGCTGCAGGGGCAGGAGCAGAGGGGGAGCATTCTGGAAAGGGCTTTTTTAGCCTGTGCTGCCGCAGTGCTGCTGGGAGCTGTGCTTCTGATGGGCTGCCAACGCACCAGCAAAGTGTCTGGCAAGAACTGGTCCCTATTTAACTGCTGTTAATTTTGGGCACACTGAAGGTTTTTGGGGTTTTTTGTTAGTATTAAAATGGATATGGTTGTGAAATTCATAAGGGCCTCGTTGCTGATAGACGCTGGCAGAGGCAATGTCCTAACTTAGCTCTGCTTGCGAGTGATCTTTAGTCATTGCTCTTTGTCCTTCCCTGTGGTATCCTTCTTCTTGTATCTATTTTCCCACCTTTTCCCTCTTCCAAGCATGTGTTTTCCTTCTGTTGCTGCTTTCATCTTGGCCCCAATGCTGTCGAGGCCCCAATGCTGCGCTTGTGTCAGGAGAGTGGGGCTGGCTGAGGTGCAGCTGGGGGCAGCTCTTGAGGACTGTGGGGTCCATCTCCACAAGAAGTTGAGAGCCTTCCCTGAAACTCCCTGTCCCTCATTGCCATTCTGTCTTAGCAGTGACATGTGGTGGCAGCAGGATGCAATGGAGGCAGCACTGCTTTCTCCTGCAGACCTGTGAACACCTTAGAGGGTCTCAGTGCATCTCGTGTCCCTGCACTGGCTCTCTTTGAGGGTTTTGTTGACTCTCTCAACCCCGCAGAGCTGGGCACAGGCCAGTGCAGGCTGAGGGTGGAGAGAGGAAATTAGGCAAGAGGTAGTGCCCTTTACAAGGTAAGGATGGTGGTTTTTTTGTTTGGTTTTTTTTGGTTTTTTTTTTCTTTTTTTTCGTTTTGTTTTGTTTTTGTTTTTTTTGTTTTACAGCACATGGCACTAAAAATTCTTGTTTTACTAATATTATTACAAGGAATTATCCTCTCTGATCTTGTTTTGCGTGATGCTCATTTTGTGTGATGTTTTCTTCATCATCTCCTGCATTTTATGCATGTGCACACACTTGCAAAACCACTGCAAGTGCTCCTGTTGAGATCCTACCAGCTAAAAAGTGTGAATCACTGTTGGGTACAACTGGGGTTTCTTTGTATCTTGATGTGATTTGTAGAAGTCTTTCTGAAAAACCTGTATTCCCCCAAAAAGACTGGAAATTGTGTTGAATTGATCTGTAGAGATGATCTGGTCCCTTGCAAAATGTTTGCAGGAAGGATTGGGTGGCAGAGTATGTACAGGCAGCAAAGGGAAAAGGTGGATTTCTCAGGAAGGGGAGGATGGAGCACCAAAGGAACAAAACAGAGGATATTGAGGGAGAGGTAGGTGGCAGAAGAGGAGAGAAAGTCATGTATTGATACCCTAAAAGAGGTATTCTGAAGTGTCTTCTGTGCTTCAGGGTTGCAGCCAGTCTACACGCCTGGAAAATAAAGGATGTTAGTGTGCAGATGTAAAAAAGGATGCTGGAGATGGAGCCAAGGATGGTGCTATTTGTCTTCAGTGACTTGTACAGATTCTTGAGCTGAGGAGTAGAAGGGTTAACCACTCTGTGTATTAAGGCTACAAAAAGCTTTTCAACCAGGAACATAAATTACTGAAGCTGCTATTCACAAAGACACATATGAGACATAAAACAACTGCCACAGCTTTTCACATGTCTTATTGTACTTCATCTCATGGTGATGACTGGAGTGCTCTGGGACTACTTTTCAAAGTATTCTCCTTTGTATCTCAAGAATACACAGTGGCTCAGCCTTGACATCCATTTTCACATGTAAGGAGACTGATAGGTCACCAGTGACATAGCTGCAAACATGTTATCAAGCATCTTCTGACTGCTTCCAAGCAAGAGTTCTTGTCCTGCGTAAGACAGACAGCATTTAGATGTTCCCTTCCTGATTATCTTACTATATTTTTATTTCCTCTGAATCATGGGAAGAACAATCGCTATACACTGTCTTCTACTTTGTGATTTGCAGGGAGTCAGTGTTTCCAGCGACTGCTGGACTCCCTCATTCCCAGGAGGGCCCTATTCTGAAGTGAATATGCAGAAATCCCAAACCTAGAGAGCTGCTGAGGTCCAGGTCTGGAGGGATAACACTCAGCTAATCAGATATTCATGCACTTCTGTCCTCTCTGTTTAGAAGCAGCCAGATGCTGCCATGGTCTTTACCAAGCTGAACTGAACAAACAAGGAATTAACCTCACTGGGCCAGGATTTTTTGTTCCCTTCCCAGTTGCCATCTAGCCAGAGCAATCACCACCTTGCCAGCCTTCTGCCTGTCTTTCATTTATGGCTGGGAAGTTGCAAACCTGGGGTGTGTGTGTGTGTGTATGCAAAACTGCTGACCATCAAGCTGAGATCTGCTGGAAAATGGGTTCTGGGAAACCTTGTGCCAAGAAGAAAAATATCGTAGTGAGTTTAGTGTTTTGCACTCAGCTACATAGCTCATATTTCCCCTCATGCCCCTCAGCTGAAAAGAAGCCCAGTCTCCTGTAGAAAGTGAAGTTGAAAGGCAGGGCAGGGCTCCTGTTTGTGTTGTGGCAGAGGGTTCTGTCTGCTTGGGTTTGTATCAACAGACACAAAATGTTGACTTCACCTCTGCGTGTTTATCTCCTCTCTGCAGGTTGTGTTTGCTCTTGTTCTCCGGGAGGGCTGGCAAAAGACCTGGGATCTGGAGCAGGTTGGCTCTGGGGCCCTGCCTGGGCAGGGATGGATGGGGCTCTGTGGTGCCCAGCTGGGTCAGAGCCGAGACCTGCAGTGCTGGGCTGGGGGACGTGGAGCGAAGCAGGGGAACACTTGTGTGTAAATATTTGCTTTCTCAGACCAGGAGCTCTGCAAGAAACAGGACTCAGAGCACACATAAACATCCAGCCCTTGCAGCTCTGAGGCTGGTTGGGTCCAGCAATGCCCAGTTGTGCTTGTACTAATATTAAATGTAAGTAGTAGGGTTTTGCCAGCCTCATCCCTCAGGCTAGCCCTGTTTTTTAGCAGCTCTGCAGTGAACTCTCCTTCCCCCACATCTTTTTTTTTTTTTTTTTCCTCCCCTCACCATAAAGTAAATCAAAACTGGGGTTAGCCACACTTAAGTGACCATGAAATGCTCAGAGTTAATCCTAAGGCCCTGGTCCTTTCAGGCATTAGCCCCGACTCTGTAGCAATCTTTTCTAGCTCTGCAGTTTTCCAGTTTCCAAAAATTACCTTACTCATGTCCAAACCCAGGATCAGAAGAGCTGCATTTACCCCACTATCAGTTCCCTCAGTCAACTTCTGTGGATCTGCATGAAGCAGAAACAAATCTCCCTCTTCCACCGTTTCCCCCAGGTTTTCATTTGTCTCTGAAGTGAAGTGTGGTAACACCTGCTGACACAGATACACATCCAACACTTTGAGTGCAGAAATGCAGCAGTGAACTACCAGCTTCCCCAACCCCAAAACTTGGATTCAGAGGAGCCTAGTCTGGAGCATGGACAGATGACCTGTCCCTGCACTGCAGAATAAGCTTTTTATCTTTCATATATTATTTCCTGTCTTATGTGCTGATATGGCTCAGGCACAAACTTAACTCTTAAGTGCTGACACATTGCAAGGGTCAGTTTGGAATCTGTGTTTGTCATAATCCTGGAGAGATTAGCTACTTTCACATTGGTAACACATCTACAATGCTGGGAGGCAGAGCTGATTATGTGGGTCTCTGCTCAGAGAGACCCAGTTTCCTGCAGATTTACCATGCCCTGCAGTGCTCAGTGGTGAATTCTGCCTCTTTCTCCCAATCTCTGATGACACAGTAAGTCTGAAACAATGACTCAAAGCTCACAGTTTTCACTGTGGTGTTTGGGGGAGAACCCTTGGGGGATGTTTTTTGTCGTGATGCTGGAGTGCTTTCACTCAAGTACAGAACCAGAAGGATACAAAAAATAAAGTTTCGCTTTAGCTCCTGTTTGGAGTTTTGTGCTGCTGTCTGGGAGGAGTTTAAAGTTGAGTAATGTTGAGATGGGGCAGCACAGGGGTGGTGTGGGATAGGGAAGGCTTTTTCACTCCCACAGACCAGTCAGATGCTCCCTGTCTGCAGGGGTGGCTGGTTCTCCAGGAGGATGGTGAGGGATCACTGTGAGGAGGCTACTGAGCTAATGATCAAGTAGTTGTAAAAGCCAGGGAGCATTTCCACCATGCTGAGCACTGAGCTGAGGTGGCTTTTGGAACTGGCTCAGCTGGTAGTATGAGAACATGATGAAAATAAACAAGGTATTGTGTGGAGATTTGGTTAGGGAGTTGAAAGTCAATTCACCCACAATTCATCTGCTGCATTTGTGACAGGTGAATAAAATAAAATACCTTGAGAAAGAGCTTGAGGTCATTTTTTTTTTCCCCTGGGCTAAAGAAACTAAATCAGAAGACTACACCTTTCATGGAAGGCAGTCAAGCTCTTTTTCACCAAACATTTGGATGTCAACATGAGCAGCTTGAGCCTATGTAAGATTATAGACTTTTTCACGTGTCAGTCAAAATATCCTGGGGAGAAAAATGTCACATTCTTCCTCTGTGTTACTGGCACTCATGTTTTGTAAAACACATAGCTTTTTATTTAAAATAGATCTGCAGATATAAAAGCTGAACAGAAAATATCAGGAAGTTGGCTGGTCTCTAGAAGAGATGCCTGCTGAGAATGTAAAATTAATTTGCTGCATGTGAAAAATGCTGGCTGTGGGGACAGATGACGGGGAAGGTGTCTGAAAGAGAACAGCATGGGTATGTCTCCTCTGTCTTGCAAAGCAAAACAGTCCAGCTCTGTTCACAAAGGACTGTTTCTGGGATAAGCTGGTAACCTGATCTTTGTTCCTTTCACACTGGTTTACTCCTTTTCCAGTCTCTCCCTTGCAGCTCAAAACACTTCTGTGTGTCTTACATAAGGACAGAGAACAGGCAGAGGTCCTGGTGTTTGTGAATGGTAGGTGCCTCCCTCAGCTGATGAATGATAGTGCTGGTCTCTCTAAGATGCTCAGGGCCTCTAGGTAATGTTTGTCCATGTTTCCTCCCACACAAGAACTGTTCTGACTCGGTTCATAGATCCATCTTAACAGAAGAAAAAAAAATAGTATGTTCTTGGGTTGAATTACTTGTTCCTCCAGTTAAATAAACTGAAGCATCAACATCTTTCCACATATGTGAGAAAATTGCATAAGATGTTCAGGAGCACAGCAGAACCAGCACTGACCTTTCCTCTCAACTCTGACTGTGACATCTGCAGTGTCTTCCTCGTTCCTCTTTCACCCAACTGCATCTGCCTCAGGTGAAGGGCTCTGCTGGTGCAGGATCGCTTTCAGGACGTGGTTTGACTGCTGGCTCTGTGATGTTTGGTGTGAGAAGATAAAGCTGTGTCTGTACCTCTGTGGTGCTCAGCTGAATTTCACTTCTGGGTTTTGCAGCAGGTCACGATTTTCCGGGTCTGCACCAGGCTGATGCACAGAAAATGTGGAGAGACATGGGTGCTTAATCGCCAGTTTGAGACAAGAATGCGTGAGGAAAAGCACATCCCTGTTTTGTCTCCAGAGGATTTGAGGTGCATGCTTCAACCTACCTCCACCATTAGCACCTGTGGGGTCTGGCCTGGAGGCAAGGAACCGGGAGATCCAAACTGTAGTTTCAGGATCCTTAAGGCTTCTGGGTTGAACTGAACATTGCTTCAAATTGATTGTTAAATCAGGGAGTGTGGGCGTAGCTCATTCCATTATAATCCCCACAAATTGCTTTGTAATCGAAAGCTTTTGTTCCAGTGTCAAGTGGTTAAGCACCAAGTAAGAAGATCTATTTTACAAGACTAGACAAGATCTGACAGACAGCGGAAACTTAACTTTCAACAAATATAACAATCAACATGAGAGAACCAAAAGGTCCTCATTAAGCACTGCTGTTCTTAATTAATTGGTCCTTCAGATTTACTTCTTTAAAGCTGCTAACAGCCTTAAGCCTTTCCTAGATTAATTACAAAAGACGAGCAAATCACAATAATTAGTTTAGCCTCAGGCTCTTGCCAGGCCTCTGACCTATGTGTGTAGGTTTGCTCCATGCCGGGTAGACTGGGGGAAGCAATTTGCCTTCTTGTCTTGTTTCTGAATCAGAATTTCTGGCAGGAAGTGGGGTTTTTTTTATTATTTTCTTCAGTTGTTGAAAAGTGTAATTTTCCTTCCCCTAATAGATTCTTGTCACTTAGTTTAAAATGATCCCTCTGCTATAACGACTCCCATTTGGGCTGGAAACCCTCCTTCACCAACAACAGCTCAGTCAGTGATGATGACTTTCAAGGCTTGTAATTCTTGGCTTATGGGGCCTACAGACTCGGGGAAGTATCATTAAAAATGAATCATGCTGCTCCCCTGGGGATGTGCCTGCTTCCCGGGATGCACATTAATGTGAATTCATCACCCCTCCCCTGCTGCAGAGGGCTGGTAAGTCAACAGGGCAGTGCAGGAGTGAATTTCACAGAGGAACATGTGTGTGGTACCGATTCACGTAGGGAGAGAGACTTTGTGTGTGCCTGGAAGAGCAGTGCTGCTGCTCTTTGGGTCTTTCCTCGTCAGATCCACCCTTTTATCTGTAACTCAACACAGGCTTTTGGGGCCACCCCTATTCCCTTCGTCCTCCCATTTCAACAGTCACCCCCTTTGGTTTGGATGAGTGGTGTCAGTGTGATGGGAAAGTTTGTTTCCTGTGCCTCAGTTTCCCCACCTGTGGAATGGCACAGCACCATCCCTTGGAGATTAGCTACATGTCTTGACTTACTCATTCTGTAAATTGCTTTGAGATCTTAGGCTGATGAGGAGATAAGGGAAAATTATTGCAGTTTGTGCTCTTGATTAGATAATCATCTGCTTAATTTCCTGTGAGTTCAATGAGGCACCTAAGAATTATGCTAAACTGTGGTTTAAGAAGTGACATCATCCCAGTGCTGTACTGTTTGACAAAACTGAGTGTAACCACGGATAACCACTAAAAAATGCTGTTCTAAAATAGCTGCTGTGCCTCTCCACGGTGCCCTCCCCAGCAGTGAAATGAAGTGGGAGGTCCTGGGGTGAGGGCACATGGTCTCTCCACAAGCCTTAGCCCAGAATCAGAGTGCAGCTCTGCTGCCAAGAGGAGAATCCACTGCAAAGGCACTGTCTAAGCACAGCAGTGCTGTGTTAGCACCCTGTACTTTTGTTTATTTTCTTCCTGAAAATGAAGGGAATGTAAATTTTTCATTGAACCTTTTGGGCTCTCTCTTCCCACTTACCTGCCCTATGTCTCACTGCTGCTGGATGCAGGTTTAAAAGGTGTGTTTTTATTTATTTTTAATGCTCTTAAGGTGTCTTCTTTCAGGCCAGAAGAGACACAGCTGAGGTCCTGTGTGCTGAGCTGCTGGCCATTGCTTTATTGCCGCCTGGAAGCTGTAGAGCAGCACCAGCTCACTGCTGTGCCCCAGCTAATAAATCTGTGCTGGTTTTTTTTGCTAAAAAATTCCCTTCTGCTCTGGCAAAAGAGTACAAACCAGTGATTTTTTTTCACCTTAAATAGTGAGTAGCTGCATTGAGGCAAATCCCCATTCAGAAGAGGCTTTGCTCACCTCTAGGACAGTTGCTATCAGCAATGCCAGTCAGACATCAGCAGGGAGTCATAACCCAAGCTGGCTGCTTCCCCCTCGCCCTGGCTCCACAGTGAAAATCCTGGCCACCACAGTTAATCCATTTCCCTTTTATTGCTCTGACAAAAAGAAAAGGATCCTTATCTCTCTAAACTAGAAGTGGAATGGGAAGCAAGCAGAGGCCTTCCTCTTCCTTTTACTTATCATCTCTTTGTCCCTCTAAATTTGTCTCTGTCCCTGGACCTTAACCTCCCACTCCAAGGGCAGGACAGGGCAGGCTGATAAGCCCTCTCTGAAACCACTGGTATTGAAGCAATTATTCAGCAGCTGCAGCCCTTTGCAGCTGAGCAGAGATTGCCATCTCTGCTCATGGGAACACTGTCCTCATGCCTCCCTAATGCATCCTGGCCTCTAGACCTTATTTATGGCACCTTCTGGCTGAGCTCCAAAGTGACGCAGCTTGGGGATCTTTACCGTGCTTTCTTTGGACTCTGTCCTCAAAACCAAAGTAATTTTTATTTTTTTTTTTCTTCTTTCCTCTCTACAGCTGCTTGTGCTGAATCCTGTTCACAGGACAGCAGTACTCCCCACTGCAGAGAGCTGGTCCTGTGTGTTTGCTGTCCTTTGGGAATAAATGCAGGGTGACAGAGGCAGATGAACGCTGCTGAGAGCTGCTCTGCTACACATGTGCTAATACTGCCTTGGTTAGCAGGCTCCATTCATAGCTAACCTGAATGCAGCTGGGGAAATGTGTCTGCAATATTTCTATGTATTTCTTAAAAATTATCTATTTGCAGTTTCTGGGCAGAAATCATTGTAAGAAGCAGATTTTTACACTTCAAGTTTTGTCAACTTAGCCCAGAAGTGTGATTGGCCCCCAAGACTGGGAGTGAAACCTCAAATACTTGTTCCTCATTCATTCCAAATTCATCCTCAATTCAGAGTTGGAAAAAAACTTTCTGGGTGTTAGTTTCCTCTGTTGGGGAAAGAAAATCCCCATGGGACTATGAAACCTTTCAGCAGGGAGATGAAAAATATCAATACATGCAGCAGAGAGTGAAAAAGCCACCAAAAACTTTTAAACCCAAAGCCCCCCGTGGTACCGATGCTGGTTGTGCTGGCAATATACAACTGACACAGAGTAAAAGTGGCTTTGGAACTTTTTTTTTTTTTTTTTTAAAACCCAACAGACTTCTGCTTTCATGTGCACCTGGCATGACCTAGACCTGTGCCTCGTTCAGTGGTGCAGCTCCCCCGGGCACGTGGGATCGAGGAGGGGCTGGGGCAGGGGAGTGAGGGGATTGGGTCTTTTTTCTGAGTTATGGATTTAGCAATAAACAATAACGATTTCCCCTTTATATAAGCACCAGTAGGGGAAACAAAACAAACCCTTTGCCTCATTTCCTGTTGTGTTTTGAGGTTTTTTACCAACACTGAAAACCACAGTTCATTACGGGAAGTTTTAGTGGTCTGGGTCTGTCAGCGTTTTAAATCAGTATTTGGCATCAGCAAATGAGACACTTTTCCCTTGAAGCTGGAGGGGAATTTCACTCTTTTATGTGTGTTTTGTTTGAGAAATGGTGTATTCACATTTCTTGTCAAGTTCCTCATTTATAAGCACTGTGTAAAGCTGTGCTAACAAAACCAGCAATGTTTTGAACAGTTTTCCTTCAAGCTGGATGAATAACACTTCACCATTAACCTGCTGCTTGCCAGGGGCTGGGGAGTGTGGCAGTCACTGGCCTGCTGTCAGCTTAGTTTAATATCACAGCCTCTTTGTAGAAGAGTTTTCATCAGTGGACTTGTTCTGGAGGGAGATGTGATATGAGCTTGAGATGCTGGTAGATTTTTATGGAGTGAGTGGGTTTATATTATCCATCTGGGATATTGGGATGGTGTGAGAGGTGCTGTACACACACATGGGTAACAGTGTGGTGCCCCCTCAAAACCCAGGAGGAGCTAGCAGGAAAACAAAACAGAACTTTGTAGTTCTTTCTCTCCGGTTCCCAGTCTTCAAAAGGAGTAGGAGTGACGGTATTAATCTGATTTTGTGGAATATCCTGAGATGCTCAGATAAGAATAAGCACAAGAATGGCAGCAAAGCCGCAGGATTCCCTCAATGGCTGTGTCCCTCATCAGCTGTGCTCTCTCTGGGCAGCCAGGCTTCGAGAAAAGCCAAGCCTCTGTCCCAGACTGCTGTGAGAGCTTTGGGCTGTGAGGAACCCTGGTTTTATCGTGTTCTCTATATGAACTGGCCTGCTCCCAGCTTAATGCACGTAGCCTGGCAAAAGTCCAGCAGAAGGACTGACCCTGCTGTAACTGGGAGATCCCTCATCTCTCTGGTGGGTTGTTGGCCACGCCAGCAGGGGACTGCTGAGACTGCCCCAATTCATTAACTTCTGTGTGGGCCATACAGATGTGGGGGCAGTTCCCAGCTGCACCACCTCACTTCTCACATCAAGCACAGCCTCAGAAGAAGCTGTCTTGGGTCAGAGGCTCCAGCAATGCAGAGCTGAGGGCTGTTTAAAGGAGATGAAAGTTGCCTCCCTGTCCCTTTGGAGGAGCAGGCTCTGGAGCAGGGTGGCTTTGCTGCTGTCCTGTCTCTCCATTGAGGCTGTGTGAGCCCCCAGGGAATGTGCTCTGGTGCCAGGGATTAAGTGTTTTAGAGTATGGGAGGCATAAAACAAACGGGCTGAGTGTTCCCATGTGCCACCAAGATCCATTTAATTCAGTAGCACAGGGAGAACTGTGCTTTGGCACCCTCCCCACCTCCCCCAGCCCTCGCAGGAGGGATTAACATGGGATTTAATTAATAAGCAGAATGCCTTTTTTGGGGTTTTTTTTCGCTTTAGCATGGCATGTCCTACCTGGACATTGCCCTGTGCTATTTAGGCTCATACCCCTTTACCTGGGCACAGGGAAAGCCACACTTGGCCCTATGTAGCCATGGCATGTGAAGGTGTGAATACAGGTCTGGCAAGCCTGTCTCACCTCCTGAAAGGGATGTGGCCAGTCTACAGATGAGGAGGACAGCCAGCAGGCTTTAGGAAAGAGGAGGGAGTGGTTGCACTCTAAACCTTGTGCTTTCTGTGATACTCTTCTTTGATCCCTTTGCTTTAAAAGGGAATAATGCAAATTTATTACGTCCCACACCCCTTGAAGTCGCAATAGGCTAAAAAACCCCACAAGTTTTCCAGCTGAAATTTGCATGGTCCTTGGCTTTGATGCCAGATAACATGTTGCTATGCCACACGCTGCCAAGGAATCCGAGTGCTCCGAGCACAGGGACACTAAAGATGCCACACAGAAGGCTCTGCATGCTTGCTGTGTTTTTCCATAGCAACAAATACGCCTGATTACAGCACATTCATATGCTCTATATAATGAGTATCCCATAGGAAATTTATCACCGTGCATCCTGCATCATAATTAGAGATCAGGCTGGGGCAACTGAAGCTAATTCCCCAGGCACGGGATGTGTTTGGTGTGGAGAGGGCAGTGGGGAGCAGAGAGGGGAGGGTGAGAGGCAGCTCTGCTGAGTGCCTGGCCCCGATGCTTGTTGCCAAATTTCACAGCTAATTCTGAAATGTTTGTGCTGTCCCTCCTGGCTGTGTGTGTGTGTGTGTGTGAGGAGAGGTGTTTTTGAGGGTTTTTTTCCTCTGTTGTTTAAAAATTAAAAAAACCCCCCAGACTTTCTAGCCTAATTTCTCTTCTGCTCCCCTCTGGCAGGGAGAAATTGGAACCAGCAGCATTTAGAGCTTAGTTCCATAGGCAAAGTGTGTTCCCCTGGGGGGTTTCTGCTGTGGCTCGGTCCAATTGTTACTGCTGTATCACTTACAATATTCCTAACTACTTCAGACAAATTCAGCGGCGCCCTAATGAAAAAATAAAATACGCAGGCAAAGTTTCAACCGGGAAAATTTAATAAAGAATTTTATTCACCTGACAAATCCAATCAATTTTCACCAAATAAGGCAACATTCGGCCTCAAGGCTAGGAGTTCACTGCATGTGCAGTGTGTACATCTTTGCAGGTTCAATGGACTTTGGGTTTGTGGCTAGTGCTGAGCTCAAAATGAAATGTTACCAGCAGGTCAAAAGCTGTTTTGTACCACAGCAACTGTGTTAGGTGTTCACACAGTTCAGGCAGTGATGATAGCTATTAAAGTATCCACTTATATTTGCCATCAGCACTGCATTAAGGTTTTTTCTTATATGATGAGATCTGTTCGGATTCAGGTAATGAAATTATCTTTCTTCTCCATTAACCTGTGTCACTTCAATTTATGAACAAATGCTGCCCTTGAGTGTAGCCTGATCTGAGCCCACAGCTTTCACTGTGCCTCCAAGGACAGAATTTGGTCACTGTTGGTAAGCAGACATACAGAGGGGAGGCACAAATACATACAATATTGAAGCCATACACATATTCATTGTTAATATTAATTATGACTCTGTAGTTAAATCAACTGGTTTTGTACCCAGAGGTAATTTTCTGAGGCCTCAGTGAGCTCGTGGCCAGAAGTGGGTAGGAATTGTGCAGAGGAGGGATTTTCCACACTGAGATTTATCATGTTGCATCACCTGCTGTTGCAGGGGCACGTGGGAGTGAATCAGGTGCCCCAATGTAGGTGTCTTGTGACATCTCTGCAGCATTTGAGATGTGGCCATACTGCTGGAATCTAGGATGCAGGAGACCTGTGCCCATTACAACAGGCACAGTTGAATGTTGAAGTGGCAATAGATGCTTGTCAGCTACTTGAACTGCTCCCTTCTACATAGAAATAATGATATTTATTCAATAAATGGGCTAATTTAATGCCCCAGAGACTGAGCTGACTTTAGGCATGTTACTTTACATTTCAGTGAAATTATTTAGGATGGGCTCACAGAAGTTCATGCAGCTTCTAGTTCTTCTTATTTGTGCTAAAAACCCAAGACAAACCCCATGCTGCCAAACTGAACTGTATTTTGCCTGTGTAATGGCTCTAAGTGATGCAGTTACAGCCTTGTGAGGGAGTAATATTTCAGACCACTGCTGTGGAACAAGGCACTGTGTGTGCGTGAAGCAATCACTGAGACTTCCTTCATCTCAATTTCCCTCCCAACTCCCTACTCAGACATAGCTCAGGTCTGGATTTGGGGCATGCAAAGGGCAGCCTGCACCCAACCTTTGCAATGACATGAAGATTGCTGTGGCCACTTTGCTGTTTCAGGGGTGTTTGAGTGCACACAGAGCTCTCTTGCAGGTTGCTGTCGTTGTGACTCTCATTGCAGTTTTCATCTTGGAAATGACCGATTCACGTGATGGTTTGAGGCAAAAGAAAGCCACGCCAGATTTCTGGGTGGGCATTGCAAATGCTCTGCTAAATGAACTGGTTTTCATTTGCCATCAGCTGGGTCTTTTAGCTTGAACTGGCTCTTCTGATAGGCCAGTCCTGTCACAACAAGCACAGCACTTTGTTCCTGTATTCTCCTTTGGAACAAGGAAAATGCAGCAAGCCTTTTTCCTCCTTTCCAGGAGAATGCCAACGTTTGCACCAGTCCCACAGCTCCACGGCATTAATGAAATCACTGGATGGTGTACTATGAATTGAAGTGGCCAAAACACTCTGTTGTAACCTTTGAATTTAGTGCTGCTCATCGCAGCCCAGAGGTGAGGCAGCTGGACAAATGGCCTGGCAGCCAGCCCAGATGCCCAGCAGGTACTTGCTGGGCACCAAATGGCCATGTGTGCTCTGTGTCCAAATGTTCTGATTGCAAAAGGCCCCGTTTCACAGTGCCTGCCCCTGAGGAAGCATTATTCTGTCTCAGGAGAGGATGCTGCAGCAGTTTCTGGGCCATTTGTTACCTTCTCTCTCCTGAAGTGGCCAGATCAGGTAGAAGTGTGTTTTCATCAGGAGGAGAAGCTGCAGAGTGTGCTGGTGCCTTGTTTGGCAAGGGTGGAAAAGCATGGGGTTTTAGACAGGTTCTCAGGCCAGGGACAATGGTTATAAGTGGCTGTCATGTGCAGGGGAAGAGTAATTTCCACCCTCGGGTTGTTCCCTGCTGTTTGATGTCAGATCTTGCTGTGATTTATTGTAACTGTACACAGGTCTAAAAGCTCCTCTTTCCGCAATGCTGCGAAGCTGCAAGTAAATTTTATTCATTTGGGGGGATTTTCTTGATTACAGACA
Source organism: Ifrita kowaldi (assembly GCA_013398055.1). Lineage (NCBI taxonomy): Eukaryota > Metazoa > Chordata > Aves > Passeriformes > Cinclosomatidae > Ifrita > Ifrita kowaldi. The sequence continues at coordinate 285,595 of VZRS01005083.1, read as the reverse complement.
ACAAAAAGTCCATTCCTGTTGGTTGGCACACTTCCTGCCAAAGATCCAGGCAGTGAGACAGATCCCTGGGGGCTTTTCCAGGTTTGGGCTGCAACTTGATCTGCTGAACTTGCAGTGACCGAGGGATTATCGTCCCTAGTGCTCCCTGGGTTAGGTTTTCCTTTGGAAGTCAGGTGGTGTTCTTCTTATTAAAGCATGGCCAGGGCAGGGTGTTAAAGTGGCATCCTGTGTTGGTTTAGGGTGACTGGACTGACAGACCACATCCTTCAGCGCTTATTGTAGTGCCCATCTGGGCAGCAGAGCAGGTTTTAAAACCATCTACACATGAAACAAGTTTGGTGCAGCAAGAATAGATCAGAGCAGGAAAAGAGAGATGAGTAAGGAGGAGGGAATGGGAAATAGGCTGATGTGTCTTTGGAGGGAGGAAAAGGAATGTGTAAAACAGACATAGGAGCAGTAGATCAAAGAAGCCCAGTGGGAAGAGGAGAAAGAGCAAACTAGTTATTGCATGAACAAAAATATCATCATGGAGGAGACATGAAGGGAATGACAGGAGGAAAAGAACAGAGATTGAGAGTAAAAAGAAACATTTTCCTCTTAGAAAAGAATAGAAGAGTAATAAAGGATAGGAGTGGGAGGTGAAAGGGAATTAGATGAAGAGGAGGAAGGCTGGAAATAAAGACATACTAAAATGGTGACTGTATGACCCCAGGGGAAGAGCAGCAGCTTGGAGATGTATCTTGAAATTCACTTTGGGTAGCACATCATGAAGCTCAAGGTCAGGCAGGAGCTCTTTTCTTTTGGGAAAGAACAGCCCGTGCCCACATGAATGTCAGCCTGGTGTTGAGGCAGGTGGGGGCTGAGAAGCGACTTTGTGGCTGGAGCCCTGGAACAGGGTCTTGTTTAAGGGAAAGAAGAGAGTCCAGGGAAGCACAACCAAGCTGCTGTGGTTCAGTGAACCAGGCAGCATGTGATGACATTTCCTTTAAATCCCTGCCTTGTGATGAGCTTGCTGCAGGGTAAGCCCCGGCGCTGGCAGCCTGCAGCGGAGCAGCGCTGGCCGCACAGCACCCTGCGGGACGTGCCTGGGCTCCCTGCCTTCACTGAAGCTTTCATACAGACTCACTTCTAGCAGCTCCTGCCTGGCTCTTCCTGCCTCTGGCTGCCTGCTCAGGGTGGCCAGAGCCTGCCCTTGTGGCAGCTGGAGATGCTCCTCCTCGTGCTGCCCATCTCCCGCGGGCTCTCGGGGCGGATGTGTCCCTCCTTCGTAATCCTCGGTGCCCATTGCTCAGTGGAGCAGTTTGCTTCCTCCCCAGCTGCAAGTGGCATTGTTAGTTCTTTGGCTCTAATAATCTTCATTTGAAGCTCTAATGGATATCCACACAGATAACATGCTAATTTATTAGTTCAGCTCAACTGGGCTGCAGGATGAAAAATGATTGCAGAAGACTTTTAATAAAATTCAAAGGGATTTTATAGGTCTCAAGCCACTTTTAAAATGCAAGAGAAAGCCAAGAGTATTACTTTGTTAACCCACATAATTCTATCCTGCCTAATGAGGTCTGGAGCTAATCTTCAGTGCTCTGCCCTGGGATCAGAATTATTGGAGCAGGTAAACACTGCTAAGTACCACACTGCATCTCTGAGTTGGGTTGCATTGTCACCATGACTTTCTGTTCCTTCCCTTTGATGAACTTTTCATAAAGCTCAGAATAGAGATGATTATGTAAAAACAAAGAGCTGGCTTCCTGTAGTGACTGGCATGCAGCAGCCTCCTTTCCTCCGTTCTGCTGGGGTTGAGGCAGTGAAGGGAAGCACAGCGTCTTGGCTTGGGGCAGAGCACAAGTCTTGACTTTCAGGCTGCTTTTCCAAAGGGACGTAGAGAGATGAGCCCATGACAGCCACCACTCAGCTGTGAAACTCATGCTGCAAGCTCAGTTTAATAAGCAATGTTGTTCTTTTCCATGACAACTTCACATTTCTTAATCATTTTTGCAGAGCTATTTTGTGTTGGGGGGGACAAAGAGTGGGCTTCTAGAAATACAGGAGACAAGTGATCTGCTAAAACCTGTTCAGGAGAGCAAAATCTTCTAACCTGAATGAGGGAAGACTGTTTGTTCTCCCCTATATATATGTTTTGGGGTTTTTTTGCTGACAGAGACAATCAATGCAGTTTGACAGAGTCAGTGTTAGAGGACAGAAAACACAGAGCAAGACTGCCAGTTACTGGAAACTGGTGACCCTACTTGATTCAGGGGAGTTACTCATCCACACCATCTCAGAACTTGCTTCCCATTTGAGAATCCATAATGAACTTTGTCCCTGTCAGTAATGTTTCAGCTCAGACCTTTCCACTAAAACCAGACAAAGCATTCAAAGAGTCAGGCTTGTTAAAGGTTCCACAAGCTGCTCATGCAGTTCCCCCCACCTGTGTAGGTTGTGAGGAAAAGTATTTTGGGCTGAGTTAAAAACAAGGCAATTGAACCCCGATTCTCAGAATGGCTTGGAGAAGCTTCTCTTATCCAAAAAATTTTTTCCAAAAAATTGCACTGTGTCACAGCAGGCTCCACTTTGCTGTTTTCACAGTGTGTACAATGTCATAACCAGTGAGAAAGCAAACCCCTGTGAGTGTAGAGTTTGTCATTATGCTTACTTGTCTCATGCAGCAGCACGTGTCCTGTGTTCAGGGCAGGTTTTGCTCAGATCTATAAGAATTATGACATTAGTAATCTTTTTCCTGAGTGTGTAAGCAGTGCTTGTCACAGTCATCAGCAAAGCCCAGCCACAGATGTGGTTTGGATGCTGGAGAGAGTTTTGTCCAACCAAGTGACCTCGTGATTCACTCTGGTCCCATTACTCAGTGATTAGAGTGTGACCTGGGGAATATTAGCCACAGGCAAAGCAGAGGAGGTTAAGGTGACCACTTACCAGGAAAATGTAGCTTTCAGGGTATAATCTGTTTACAAGCATTTAATTGCAGTAAATGAGCCAGGCAGAAGGTGAGGAGGATCTGAAACACAGAGGAATAATAAATTGACTCATGTTTATTTAAGCATTTATATCTTCTGAAGCTGGGCTTAGCCTGAGGATGCAAAGGGATTAAGGCATGCTTGCAAAGCCCCTTGTCTTCTGCATCCTACTTTTCCCCTATAATGCCAAATTCTCTATCCCTTTCCAGTGGGGTCTGTGCACTTGTACATCTTTTTTTTTTGTTGTTTTTTGCTTAGAGTATTCTCCCCTGTCATTTGCACTGTTCAGTCCTGTACCCCTCACTCCCTCTCCCAACCTATTCCTTGTGTTTCAGTAAATGCTGCTCTTCCAAGCTGGTTTGTCTTCCCCCACTTCCCTTTAATTTGAATGTAGAATTATCTGTCTCAATGCCTGAATGTGTAAACTGGGTTATATCACTGTGGGCCAGCTGAAAGCTGTACTTTCCAGAAGGGTTCAATTAATTAAACAAATCCCAACTCCAATCTCATTTTGACCTAAGTTCTAAAATGCTTGACATAAAATGGATCATTTTCTGGAGTTTTCCTCTTGATGAATCCACATTTAATATTAAACTAAAATCTAAATTAGTTTTTTTTCCTTGCTAAATGTCAACATTTTCATTTTGAAAAATGTTGAAACAAAATGTTCTGACACCTTAGAAAATCCATCTCCTCCAATACCAATTTACCATCCAAAAACCTATCATTAATGCTTTATCCATGAAAATAACCTAATCAGCAGTTGTAGTAGAGCTTCACCTCCTTTCAGTTCCACCGCTCATGGGATTGCAGACCCAGCTGCATTTTTGGATTGCCCCTTGGATGGAAGCCTGAGCTGGGTGCAGTGAGTGGGACATGACAAATGGGAGCTGTGGGCTGGCTGGGGGTCACATCCTGCCTGGGGTGGCTCTTGCACCCCAGAGCAGTTGCTTTTGGATGCCTGTGTAGGAGCTTCACCTGAATGGGATTGATGGGCAGTAATGGTGGCCCCAGTGAGCTACACCTGGGGCTACAAGAGCCCGGTTTGGCTCGGCTTGGGGCCATCCTGCCTCCCTGGTGATGCTGCAGGGTGCCTCCAGCTCTGCTACGGCCCTGCTCAGACAGGCACACCCTGGGCTGATGGGCTGTCTCGTCCTTGACCCATTCCCAAAGAGGCCTCTGGGCTGGGGCTGCTCCTGCAGCTGCCCTGCCTTTTATCCCGTGGGGCAAGAGCCTTTGTTTCCCTGAGCGTTGACTTGTTGCTCAAGTCCCAGAAGATGCTCTTGAGGCAATAACTGCAGACCCACAGAAGTGTTTTACCTGTCCAGGTAAGGAAATATTGCTATCCCTGCTTTCTGGATGCAGAAGGGAAGTGTATTTTCCTAGCTCTTGCTGATTTTCAGCAGTTCCCTTCATTTTTATGACTCATTATGGTTCTCATTTTCTGGCTATAGTCAGAGAATATGCTTTCACCATGATTCTCACATACCCACAGCTGAAGGGCCCAGCATGGGCTGTGCTGCACTATCCTGCCCCCTCCCTCCATCCCAGGCTTCCCACGTGTGCTCCTGCTGGGCTCCTGCTGCTGTGCTGGAAGGGTGCCTGGGCCGGGTCCCTCTCTGCAGCGCTCAGCCATGCAGGGCACCAGGCAGCAGCTTGTTCTACAGCGCCCTACAAGAGGCATGTTTGCTGCCCAGCAAAGCCCAGTAACACCTCTGAGGCTGCAGGGACGTGTCCTGGGCTTCTCGTTTCAGCTCCGAGCCCCCTGTTCTCCCCATTGTGCGAGACAAAAGCAGAGCGAGCAGCGAGAGCTGTCAGGCGTGTTAGTTATGATCCCATCAGCCCTGTTTATGATCTCATGATTCAAGTCTCTGGCGTGGGGAGCAGCGGTGCTGCTGGGCTTGTTTTAACAAGCTCTTGCAGGACGGCTGCGGGAGGCAGCTCCACCAGCGAGGCAAAAGCCTTGCGGTAGCAGCGGCTGTCGGGGGAGCAGAGCAAGGTGACCTGCCAGGTGTCTTGTTCCTGTGATTTATCCCAGACCTGGGCTGACTTACCCCCCTTGACGTTGTCTCCTGTGGTTTGTGCTGTCTCTGCAGTTGGGGATGAGGCTGGGAGGACGAAACCACTGAGGAGATTTCCTTGTGGGCTGCAGGGTGTGGGTGGTTCGCACGTGGGGTGTGTGACACAAACTGCCAGGGCCAGTGTGCTGTGCATCCTGGCACCTATAAAATGTGCGTTGTGCTTCAGGTGGGTGTGTGCATGTCCTGTTTGTCTTCATTTATCGACCCACTTGAGGGGCAGCCACAATATTTAACCAGCACAGGCCCCCAGACAGCCTGTGGGATGTGGCTCTGTTATCTGTGCTCCATGCTGGCCAGCCAGAGCTGGTAGCAGCACTGTCCAGGGATGCAAAGGATCAATCACTGCAGTCCATTCCTGACATCTGGTGTCTCAAGCCTGGAGACTGTTCCAACGTCTCGAGTTATGCCAGTGTTTAGTTCAGTTTCTATTAAAGCTCATGAAAAGATTCCCATAACTGCAACTGGACTTCCTCGTTTTGACTTTCACTTTCTGAAGAGCAGATTAATTGCATGGGATCTGCAGTGGAAAACTCAGCTGGGCCAAGAAATGTAGACAGCTTTGCAAGAGCAGACATTTCAAATTGCTGGGCTGCAAACAACTTGGAACAACTTGTGAAGCCATCTGAAATGAAAATAGGTTTCCAGTTAATCTGCAAATGAAAAAAAAAAGTTCCACTGTTAAGAGGGACAGTTTTTTGCTTGGGCTGTGATTTCAGTGGGTTTAGGATGATTTAAGTAGGGGCTCCTGGAAACTCTGTGCCCTGTTTTGTATAGGGTTTGGCTCTTGTGCTGCTCCTTTGGTATCCACTGTATTCAGACAGGGCAGTGACCATCAGCCCCCATGGGGTGGTTTCCTATTGGGGGTGGAGGTTGGGAAAAGATTTTTCTGGAGCAAAGTGACTTCGATGTGTTCATGTAGGCTGGCATGCTTGCCATGTGGAAAGGACACTGCTTATAAAGGGAATTACCTGAGAAAGTGCAAAGCAATGAATTTCTGACCACTTTGACTGTTCCCTGCTTTGCAGGCTCTGGTGAAGCAGATGCTCCTCAAAAGCCCTTGGGCCAGGCAGGTGCCCAGGCGTGCCTGCACTGCTGGCCTGGGTGCAGAAGTGACCCAGGCATGCCTGGCTGCTGGCTCCTGGGTGCTGAAGTCCAAACTTGAGGCCTGCAGTGTCAAAGGGTTGGGCAGAGAAGGGAAGTGAAACAAAAAACCAGAAGCTGAGGGAGTATTTTAAAGAAATGGGTGACTCTCTCATGCTGCAAGGGGCCATGACCAGGCTGAAGGCAGTGCCCTGCTCTGATTTCCCTGATTCCAGGATATGACTTCTTTCAGTTCCTTCTAGACACTTGAGAATAGGGAAGAGTGGAGAAGGGCTGTGGTATGCCTCAAATTCACCTTCAGGAACAACTGCTTGGCCCGACCTGCTAAAAATTGCCCCTCTTGGATGCACCAGCCCTGCTCCACAAGGGGCAGAAACTTGTCAAATTCAGAGAAAGGTGATCTGAACAGCAAAAGGCCCTGGGAACACCATATGGCAAAGCTGGGCAATGATTTCCCATTGCCTTACAAGGTGTGGCAGAGTTAATTTCTTAGACTTGGTGAAGATCATCTGAGCTTTAATGTGCTTCATCTGGAGGGGTTTTTATTCTTCTTGTGAGCAAAGTCCCACAGCTGTACGTGGGGAAACTCAGCTGTGCTGCCTGGCAGAGCATGGCTGTGACTTTGTCTCCCCATTTATGAAATAAAGGATAGCCAAAGGCTGTGAAGGAAAACTGCATAAGAATCGGGCATTTTGTTATGTGGGTGTGTTTGAGAAAGGGAAGCAGAGTTTTGCCCCTGTATAGTAGAGCCTTTGAGGGTAGAGATCTACCTAAAATAGGTAGAAGATTATTTAATATCTTCAGATATCCCTGCAGAGAGGTAGCAGGAGCAGCCCTTTGAAGAACGACAAAATTTAGGGGTGTCATCTCTCTTAGCAGACATCCAGCTTGCCTTAAAGTATTCCCCTAGCATTTACATGAGCACTTATCCCTTTGTTTATTTATTTATTTGTTTGTTTATTGTCTGCCTAATGGCTTCAGCCTTATCACAAAGAATGATAGCAGCCCATCACTGACGGAGAGCTTGCCGTTGCCATTGCAGTCCCAAGCAAGTAGTAAATAGCCCACTCAGAAAAAATGAATGCTACTTTTATCAGTCCATCCATGGCACCCACATGTCCAATTTGGGACTGATCACTCATGCAGAAAAGCTAATAACACTAAGCATTCTGCTTTCAGACTCCACAGGCAGAGACAGGTTGTGTGACCTCTGTTTGCCCCACAAGCGTGGTATTGTGCTGCTTCATCCATTGCCAAATTTTGTTTTAAGGAGGAAGCAGATGTGGAGCACAATGAAAGGAACTAGATAAAGAATTTCAGGCCTGGTTAAGAGAACTCTAAACGTGAGGAGATCTAGCTTTCACCTTATAAACCACAGACTAGGCACAATTCCTCTTCAAGACCCCTGTGTCAGACCTGAGGAAGAGAACAAACACTTTTGGCCTGGAGGAAATACAGAAAAAAAAATTAAAAAATCCCATTCCTCAGAGTTTTGCTGTGCAAAGCTCTTTGTAAAAATGAGAACATCTACAAGATTTGGCCCTGGCTCTTCTGATTGGAAGCTGAATGGTTAAATGGCTAAATAATCCCTACCTAGAGCCTTTGTTTCTTGATTTTACCAGAGGGAAAGGTTCAAACCTCCAAATGTTTGCTGTTTGTAGCAAGGGGTTGTGTTTGGTTGGTGGTTTCTGTCTGCTGTTATGGACAGGGACTTTCATGGTCCTGGGCTGTCCAGAACCCTCTCATGTGTTTCTTGGTCATTCAATCTATTCACATGGATTTAGGGTATTTTTGAGCTCTGAACTGACATGTGAGTCAGGTGGGAATTTATGCTGTGGTGTTTAAAGAAGGGAAAAAAAACAACAAAAGAAACTCTGCTCTCAGCTCTGCTAGAAATTGATGTAAATAATACACCTGTATCAGCAGTTTATTTGACAACATAACTACAGGTTGGTGACAACTGTTAAAAACAAAAAGGAAAAAAAAAAGACAGTTTGGTTATATGTTAGCATCTCCAGGAATTAGAACAGGGGAAAAAAAAAGACTAAGAAAGCAGATAGAGCCTGGATCTTTGCAAATGTTCTGTAACAGCACAGGGCTAAAATCTGCTGTTAAGGTACTTGAAACCCAGGATCTCGTTGTCTTTATTATAACAACATCCCAATGCTGAGAGCAGGAAAATTCAGTGACAGGTGCTTCAGAGCTCTACACGGACCAGGGTGCTGTGGGAGGATGCACAAGGTGTGTGCTGAATTTATAAGCTCTACTTCCAGCTGTAATAATCCCCTAGAATTTCACAGTGTGTAGAGCAGTGCTTGGGTTGGTGGAGCTCCTCAGTAAATGGCCAGACTCTGACCCAGCTGTGTGCTATCAAACAGTGCTGGAAAATGCAACCAAAAAATCCACTCTGCATGTTAATTATAACAAAAGAGGCTGTTTGTGGGTGTTGACCTGCCCTTCCTTCGAGCTTGGGGAGTCACTGCCAAAGGGAAGAGCAGCATGAACATTCTGGAGCTGGAATGGACATTGCTAAGCTGAGCAGCTCTGAGGTGGGAAAAGCTCTGTGTTTTGGCCCTTGCAGGAGGGTGCTGGAGCTGTGGAGACCTCTCTGTGCAGAGAGGAAGTCTTGCCAGCACCTGGCTGCCCTAAGCATCCACCTACAGACCTGAAATCCCAGTTTAATTCCATAAGGGTGAGTGTAAGATATTTTCAATTCACCCATTCTGGACAACTTTTTGCTGCTGAAGTAGACAGAAGTGCTTTGTAGAGGTTTATAATAGCTCTCAACCTAAGTGTTTCTTTTGGATTCAAAGAGCTAATTATCTCTTTAAAATGCCTTTCCAAAACTGTTTGCAGGCTTCTCCTCCATTAAAGCTGAACCCAAATTTGAGTGTCTCATGTACTTGTAACAGCTGCCACAGGACACCTATTAACCTTCTCACAAAGAAACACCAGCCAGCAGCTGATGCCACAAAGATGTCACTATCAAAGATGCCACTATCAAAGGCAGCATCTTGGGACATTCAGAGTCTTTTTTGGCTGAGGATTTTCTATTCTAGTGACAATGTTTCCCTTAGACTTTGTTGGTTTGTTTTTCAGTGGGCTAAATGGCTTGGATGTACCGAGGACCTGGCCTTTTTCGTATGGAAAAGAAAGACTTAGCACAAAGATTTATCTTCATGAGCTAGGGGAAAATTTCCTTCTTTTTGATGGACCCAGCCCTTTAAAGCCTCTGAAAGGAAACCAAATATCTTTAATTCCCAGGAGGTATCTCAGAGGATCAGAGCTAAAACATTACTCTCTGAACTATTAGATACAGAGACCTCTGCATGACCCTTTGTGTTTCAGAGTCTCAAGGCTGTGGATCCTCCAGAAGAACCTATTTCTTCTATAACCAGAGGCTGAACAAGACTGCACCATTATAGAAGTTTAAATAAACCACATAAGGTCATCTGCTGCTTAAATCCTTGCTACCAGGTCTGTAGATATTTTTGCTTTGTTTCTAGGCGAGCTCAGAGTCCCAGTGCCAAAGGGCAACATGTAAATTGTGCTGTTATTCTGAAGCATGCAAGGTAATAAATGGTGCTGTCAGTTGTTTTCACTCAAGTGACAGATTTATTCTCTTCAAAATGAATGACCAGGAATGGCTATTATTGCAAAAAATTCACTATGTATCATCTTGTGCCTGTTGTTTAACAAATAATGCTAACTCTAATTGCCTTCCTCGGTGGCCGACTACCTATGAGTTAATGTTTTTTTTTATTGAAGACATGTAATTTACCATTGCTTTTGATGTGCCATCTGATTGAATGTCTCTGTGCATCGCATCTGCAGTCTAGCACTGTGTCCCAAAGGAATACCCCTTATCCCATTGTTTTCTCGTGATCCGGCTAAAAAGAGTCTTAATTTTTTATGGTTTTTTTTTAAACACGAACTATTAAGCTTCTGTTTCCCACTTTCTAGGTTGACATTCCTGCTCCTGGCAGATGCAGTAAAGTTTAATAAATCAGTTGCATGTGGGAATGTATGATGTTTTATAGTACTGGAAATAGTGGGTTTAAATCTCAATAGCACTTTTTCCAGAGTAAACATGGAATTAGCCTGGAATCTGATCCCGCAGTTCTGCCCAAACTCCCCTGGAATCCTTTCTGATAGCACCTTGTTTTTCAACAAGAAAATGCTGCCGCTGATACACTTCAGGATACAAACATTATTGCTTTTTAAAGATTTTTTTGTGATTCAGCAACGCCTGTTTCTCTACAAGTCTGTGTGCCATTTTTTTTTTCCAGTCAGCGTTGCAATCTTTGTAATGTTTTAGGAGGTTAGAAAACAGCATCTAAAGCCGTAAAGCTTACATAAAGCTTGCACTTCAACAACATATTTTAGAAAGAGCTGATGGCAGACAAATGTTGAAGTTAAAGCCTTGCTTCCTTGGAAAACAATCCAGCTTCAGGTGCCAAAAAGAATGTGATGGGGACCACAGGTAAAACTTCTATCAGCAAAAATCTTAATTTTTTGTAGCCATTGAGGTCTGTTGTGGTTGAGAATGCAGTGAATAGTCCCAAAAAGGTCACCAGAGATGTGCACAGAGGTGACAGAGACAGCTTGTGGGCCATCCTCTGCCCCAGGCAGTGCATTTCAAGATTCCCCTGTTACTAAGAACTGTGGAAATGCAAGTTTTGTGCCGGTGTGATGGGCTGAATAATTACACAGTGATTTATTCTAAAGTTATTCTGAATGCTCACATGGTTGAAGTCTCCTCCTCATAAAGATGGCTGATACTACTGGAACAGGTGATTGTTGCTTTCAGCTGTGTTTTTATGATGGTATCAAACTGGATCAGTCATCCTGGTGTAAGTTACAGCTGTGTGACTGTTCCATGCAGATGAATTTTTAGCCAGCGCTTAAGGCCAGAGTTTTTGTCCATAAATATCGTGATTTTAACGAATCAGCTTGTATTGGCATTTCTTTATTACAATAATGCTCCACTAATGGGCTTTCTCAAGCAGCCAAAGCCAAGCTCTGGGGTGTTAAGAAGGGGAAATGAAATGGGGAAATAAATGTAGGGGGTGCAGGTAGGGCAGGAACTGTGACTTGCCTTGCAGTCATTCAGAAGGCAGTGGAAGCACTGAGGAGAATTCCAGTGATCCTTGGGGCTGGGAATGGATGCCTCCAGGAGAGGGGTGTCTGAAGCCCCAGCAGTGGGAGAGGGGATCCCAGCCTGCCAGAAGCAGATCCCTGAGGGGGCTCTGTTGGGGATGCTCCCCCAGCACGCTGTTATTCTCCAGGTAAAGCAATTTGCTGGCAAACCCCGAGCACAGATTGCTTTGTTCCTTTGAAACAAATACCCAGGAAATTCAGCTACAAACTTTAGCTATCGCTCAGCTCTTATCTTGCTCTATTGCAATAACTATTTGATGACCTCAACAGAGGCCTTGAATCCAGTAATCAGTTCTTCAAGTTTGCAACAAAATCCGTTCTTTTTTCTAAACAACTACAAGTAACAAGAGGTTGTCTTGGCCTTTTATCTGTCTTGACAAACGAGGGCCTAGACCTCCTCCTCCGCATGCTGATCTGCTCTTCCAGGGTCTGGAAGGAGGATGTGGCTTGGCTCTCCACACTCCTGCCTCAGCTGGGACTCGCTGTCTCATGCAACCGCCTGGCAAAGCAAAGGAGGGAATTACATTCCTTGCCTGAAAGGCAGCAGAGGCTGGTTGGTTTTTATCAGGGCTGCCACCAAGAAGTTCAGCTGGTTGATTTGCATAGATAATTTTTAGCTCCTGTTTAGCCTGAGTGAGGAGTGATTCACTCGAGGCGATATTCACCCCGGTGGTTTAGCCCCGAGAAGCCAGTGATGCTGGTAGCTTTTTGTTCCAGCTGTAAGTCTCTGGCATGGAATGGGTTAAATTACAGCCGGTGACTGCAAAGCATTTGTCTGAGGACTGGGACCGTTCTTATCTTTACAGTGAAATATTATCCCTTCATGGTTAACAACCAGCAGCAAACCTGCTCATTGTGGAAGCAGTTTGGCATAATTAGCCGGTTAAAGAAGTCTGCCTATTGATTAACTGAACTAAATGACCCATAATTAAGAGCCCAACTGTGGAGCTAATCTATTTGGTGGTGTTTTCCTTGCCCTTGCAGGTTTGGAACCTGCAGGTCTGTTGGCTGTCAGGGGATGGGTTGGTGAGGAGCCCACGCGGGTGGTGATTGAGTTGGTGCGTCCCCGGCGGGTTATAAGGGGCTGCTGGCACACGGCTCTCCCCTCTCAGACCACTGAGGTACAGCAGGAGCCCTGCTGGCTCCCGGGAGGGTTTGCTGCCTTTCTCAGGGCTCGCAGGAGCTGTCTGCTCCACATCCCCTCGGATTTATGGGGTTTGGGGGAGGCAGCTCCATCCCTGCAAACAGCCACACGAGTGTGGGCTGTTGTGAGAGGACCCCATGTGCTGGACGGGGACCCAGGCCATGAGAAAGCTTCAGCCCCAGCTTTGTCTGTGGAAAGCCATTTGTTTGGTTAGCTTGCAGTGTTATTTCCTTGCAAAAAGTTGCCTATTTTTAGTTGTAATTTATGTCTAGCCCGATGCATATATAAAATGCATTCAGACTAGAGTTTAACTTGGGTAGTTTAGAGGAGCTCCTGTTTATACCTGAATATTATTGAATCTCTCAGTACTCCCTCTGCAAAATGCTACTTTCTTCTCACACTTTTTTTCCTATGTCTTACTAAAGACTACACCAAAATGAGTTCACTGCTTTGCCCTCCCTTTGACACAATGCTGTAAAAACAGGATCACACTTTGGTGGTGAGAGCAGCCAGCCTGCACAGTCCGAGCTGGTACCAAGCTGCACCAGGCCAAGGGATTGATAACATTAAGCTACAATTTCAAATAGTCACAAAGAAAACAATGATTATTTTTTTCTGAAACTCAGCTCTTATTTGCCTCTTCTTCTCAACCAATCCTCCCAAAACCCACAGAAGTAGCAATCTGCACAGACTGGGTCTCAAAGAGTTTAGGGTTAAAGGACTTCTTAAGCACTACTCTTTTCCCTGCTGGGCCCACTGAAACAATCAGAAAATATTGTCACTGACTTTACTGGGTGTGAGAATAGGCCCCCCAAGTCCTCATCCTTTCCTGCATTGTGGAAAGCTTTTGGCTGTGTGTGTGTTTCTGGCACAGAAAGGAGATTCTTTCTCCATGTTATTTCCTTTAATCTCTAAAAGCTTTCAGCCCTCTGCGGTGGAAGAGTTTGCTGTGCTGGTGTCCTCAACCTGATCCAGCGGAGGGGCAATTCAAGAAATGAAGACTCAGATCTTGGTTCTTGCTCTGGTCACACCCCAGTGAGGGAGGTACCTGCTGGTGTGAGGTTGCTGTGCAGGGAACAGAGGTACCAGGTCAGTGTGATAGGGTGATACAGGTGCCTCCTCCCTCGGTGCTCTTTGCTTCACCTCCGTTTTGCTTCAGGCCTTTCTGGGTCCACATGGCCTCCAGCTTGGGGAGGCATTTTCTAGACACAGACCCCACTGTGCTGGACTGAGCTGTGGGTTTGGAAGCTGGACTCGTGTCCCAGCTGTAAAGCACTTCTGTGTGAGTCTGGCCAGGAAATGGCCTTGCCTCGAAGGTGGTCTGTGGGAATTGTGTAAGGAGTATAGCTGGAGCTCTGGGGAAATGTTATAAGCAGTTACAAGAGAGATTGTATGAGAATGTGACTGAGGATAAAACCCTGCAGCTGCCTTTAAAACTTGATTTTATCCCATTCTGGCCTTTCATCCTTCCTTTTGTACACATTGCTATGAGGGAATAGTTAGTTACCTCCTATTAATATCTCGACACCTTCATGCAATGTCTGAACAGCAGAGCTGGCTCCTGCTGAGTATCTGACCATGATCCAGGGGGTTGCTTTGATCCTGGTGGTGGGAAGCAGGGAGACAGTGGGATATTTTCTTCCCCTAATAGCAAGAAAGTCATGGTGCCATTCACATCACCTCGCCCCCCCCACAGCTGGAAATCCCTGGAGCAGCTCATGCATTTGTCTACCTGTTAAGCCCTTTAGAAGGAAGTGAATTAACTCCCTGCAAAGATGCCAGAGACAGCTCAGAGTTGCATGGAGTCTCACCAGGATTCCCCTGTACACATATGTCCAAAACCCTCCAGCGAGGGATCAGACCCCAGGGAAGGCAGAGATCCCTGAAATGCCTGGGCTGTTTTTCTGTCAGCCATTAGGCAGCCCTCAGTGTAATGTTGGGAAGAGATGAGATGTCTCCTCTCCCCTTCTTACTCCAGTGGTACTTCTTGCTATATTTGCCGCTCTTTAAAAGTTTGGATTTGGTCAGTACCTCGTAAGTACTTTTGCTTCGGCAGTGAGAGAGCAGCTGCTTCCAGGAGCTTGCAGAATCCCCAGCAAATCTTGAACTTGAAAGCTTCTATTATTTACACATATATATGTAATAATAATTATATTTTTATATAATATCTGTTATTTAATGTAGATATTATTAAAGAGGCTATGAGTGTATCAGCAATCGCTTCTTAGCAGATCATGTTATGCTCCATGTGTCACCACAGAGGATGCAGATAATCTGAAAAGTGCCTTGCTTGCACACCAGAGCTTTAATAGCTATAACAAGACAATTAGTACATCGTTCCACTTGAACTTTAATGCAATAATTGGCAGTAAGTAATTCCCCTCTGATGTGATACACAGCCAGTGCTGTGAACAAATATCAGAGCAGCCCTGTGTAGGAAAGGGAAAATAAAAGTCACAGCTGCTGATTATGACCAAGGGGGTGGATTTGGGGTTGATGTTCCACAACGATGGATGTGGTGTGGATGTTGGACATGGCCCAGGAGCACTGTGAGGACTTCCACTGGATGTGACATCCTGATCTGCTGTGTCTCTGTGCATCTCTGGATGAGTGGGAGGTATTGCACAGTGCCCCAGGGGAGGGGACACATTTTTCCCCAGGTGTGGTACTGAGAGGTGCAGACGAGGCTCTTCTTTCATTCTCCCTGCCCACAGAGAGAATGACTTTGAAAAAGGGACATTTGGATAGCAGAGATATTTTCTGATATTCAATGAGTCAGAGCCTTGGCAGAGGCCAGCACATCCCAGAGCAGAATAAGGATTGCTTCTTTCTCAGCATGACCCCAAACACTTCTGAATTTCCAAACACGTTTCTGATTCTCTCTTGCAGTGAGGTCAGTGGGGAAATCCAGGCTGTAATGCAGCTTTGTGATTTGAAGTTCAGAGTCTAAATTGTGCCCTAATGTATCAGGGAAAAGCATTTGTTTCCCACGATGGATCAAGTGGATGCCAGCAGATTGCTCCTTCTGTGCCCAGGAGCTGAGCCCCACTGCCTGTGCCTGGTCCTGGCTTTCTGGAAAAAACACTGCTTGTGTCAGGAAAGCTCTTCCAGGCTGCCCTAATGATGTTCACATGAAAAGAAAAGGAAGGGGGAGGGAGGAAACATCTTAACCCATGTCTTGTATGATCTCTCCTGTGATCACATCCTGTCTGATCCTCCCTTCTGGGTCTCCGAAGCGTAGGTGGTTGGTGTGTGTTTTCTAGCAGCTCTGTGCAGTGCGTGGGTAAAAAGGCTGCTTACCATGGGAGCTTGTGAGCTGGAGAAAACAGGAAATGACATTCGGGCAGTACTACAGAAGATGGGTTTTCATTGACCCCATGTTTTTGAACAGAGTCCTTTGCACTATTGTCTAGGACCAGATGTGTAATTAACAATTTATCCTAGTCTTTGCAGATTTTTATGATGTGGGCACCACAAAATTGTTTCCAACCAAGACAAGGAATGTGTTTCCTAAACTTCTGAGGTAACAGTCAAATGTGGATCTTGATAGCAGTTAGAGAAGGTTTCCCATGAGATGGTTATTTGATGCACATCACAGTAATGTTGACAGAAAGCGGGGTCCCCAGTGCTGGTATTGAGGCTGCAGCATGAGGGGTGACTCCTCTGGAGCCCCTGCTCAGAGGGGAGTGGGGTCAGTTTGCTCAGGCCATGGTGAGGGGGAAGGTGCTGACATCTGCGTGACAGGAGCTGGGGGATCTCAGGACTTGGCATCCAAGTCCCTCACGAGGAGGTTCTCTGCTGTGCCAACACTGGGAACAGCAAAATTCCTCCTCCAGCACAGGCAGGTGTGGATGGAGGAGGCGTCTCCAGCTCTCACAGCCCCTGGCAGCAGCCAGCACTGTGCTGTGTCCTGAGCAGAGCTTTAGCCCAGTGCATCCTCCCCTCCCTGCCAGAGTGGCGGTGCCGTGCTGGCCGTGCCCGTGCCAGCTGCGGTGCCGTGCCGGCAGATGGAGGCTCCGGCTGCACTCCTGCCGTGTGCTCGGGACAGCCCCAGAGATTCATTTAAATATTCCCCATCCAAGCATGGCTGGGCCCGCTGTGCTGGGCAGTGGGGCAGGGGGTGGGCATCAGGTGTAACAGCGAGCAGGGGAATGGGGAGAGGAGCATGCTGGGGGCTCCAGGCGCTGCTCTCCTTCCACCTAAATTCCTCTGGCAGCTGGATCTCCCGCCGCTCCTGTTCATAAAAAGCAAATGACTTCTCAGATTTATTAGTTACCTCCAGGTGCAATTTATCAATCCCGGGCTGGGCCCTGCCCAGGCAGCTGGGGAGAAGCTTGTGTCTTTGATTAATGTGCTCTCCCCCACAATGGTGGCAGATTTCTTACTGGGGTTTAATTCTAACAGATTCTTAAAAATAACAAGAAGCATATTCAGCGAGCTGTTTAAGAGGATGCAGAACTGAAGCACAGTTCATTCTCTAAAGCTTTGAAGTATTTACAGAAGGGGTTGAGGGAATCTTCATGGAAGCTGGGAGGGTAACGGAGGAACTTTAAAGGAGGGTGAATTGGAATGGGTGGAAAAAAGGAACAATTACAACAGCTCGTAGTGGAAACAGGAGACTGAGGGGTTTCAAGGTAGAAATGAAACAATGGGAGTGAGATCTCAATAAGAACAAGCAAAAAATGTTAAAGACCGGGCTCTTGCAAACACAAGGGTTTCCTTTAAGCAACGCAATTTTTGCGTCTAAAATTGTTGTGAAAGGGTAGAGGAACACTAAGTGGGAAAAATCCGAAAAACTAGGAAGATAAAAGGAAAATGGGAAGCCCCCAAACCCTGGGCTGCAGTGTGGAAAACCTCTGAGGCTTCACTGCAGCTGTTCCCCTAATGCATCAAGAAGATGCCTTTTCCCAGCTTTATTTTCTTCACCTTTTAGCCACAGCTTAAAATGAAAACATTACATATAGACCTGCCTTTTGGAGATTGGGCCAACAAGAGTTCTTAATCTTTTGACCCTTTTTTCACAAATGGAAATACATTAACTTTCTCCTCCTTTTCAACAATGCCAAAGCCATTTTCTCACCGTTCAGGGTCTGTGCTGGAAAGCAGTTTGCTGTCTTCCAGTGGGATGAGGATGCTGGATTCAGGATGTTTTGGAAAAACTCCACCAGCATCATCTTGCCCCCTCTGCACCTGAGTTGGCTGCTGACAGCCCTCCTAGGTGCAGCAGCTTAGATTTCAGTGTGACAAAGTGTTTTCACACCCTTTGGTAGGGAGGAACATCATAACCCAGTTAAAGGGCAGGATGCTCCAAGCTTTCAATGCATATTTATACAGTCTATTTTAAGTATCTACTTTCAGATCTTTCTATATGGTCAGTGCAAAAAAAAAAAGATCCATATCTCTGGAAGGTGACTCATGACACCTAAAATAGACTCCTCTTCTCAGACATCCTCTCTCTGCACTAATTATAGAAGGAGGCTGGACATGTTTAGCACAGTTTCAGCACGTGAAGGTTGATGCTGCAGGAGAGAGCGGCAATACCCGCTTTGTTTTCCCTGATGCTGGCAGCAGGGAGCCTGGAGTGAGTTGTGTGCAGGTTATCTGCAGCCCAGTCCCCTGGTCTGTGGCCTCCCTGCCCTGTTTCCCTTTGCTCCAGAGAAAGGTGTTGAAGGCCACGCAGGTACTCCCAGGCCTGTCCAGGCTGATGATCCGCTCTGTTTCTGGTAATGCTGTGCGTGGTAGAGGGAGTGTGGTCACAATTCCCACCCAGGTCACACTGGGACTGCTGCAGGATGCTGTAGGAAGTGGGATGAGGTGCCTGCATCTCCCTCAGAAAGGCCTCTGGAGAGGAAACCCACTGTGGCCTCCCCTTGTGTCATGGCAGCTGTGACAGAGCAACGTTGGCTTTGAGAATGGGACGTAACCACATTAACGTGTGGGAGTTCACCTGAGGCTTGGGGCTGCCATTCACTGGCTTCCCTGCTGATGGAAAAGGAGCAAAACAGTGACTGTGGGTGAGCACGGGGTGGATTTGCCCCACCCTGTTTATCCTTCAGAGCAGGGTTGCCACGGCTCAGAGTGGCACAGCCTGGAGTTTCTCCTTCCCCTCACCCCCACTTTGCATAGCCATCTTTGGAGCCACAGTTGAAAATTAAGCCCAGAGTTGGCCATTTGTAAACCAAGCTGACAGGAAATTGCTGGCTTTGTGCTGAAGAAGTCATTACCTTAAGCTTTATTGCCGTGTGCAGAGTTTACTTGTGACAAAGTAAATGTGCAGAGATGTCTGTAAATAGGGCTGGGATATTGCTGCGTTAACAGCTCCTGGTAAGCCATCAATCAGCAGAGCAGTGTGGAAGGAACCATTAAAAGCCGCTGCAGCAGACGCACAGTCTCTCCCACACGCACATGGTCGGAGCTCTGCACCCCACTGCCAGGCTCTTCCCTGGCTGGGCAGAGCTCCCTTCTCCCCTGGGTTTCAGAGGATGCTTTGCAGCCTTGATGTGTCATCGGAGCTGGTGATGCCACCCGGGAACAGAGGGTACTGGGGAGTGCCGGGCTGAAGGACACACCTGAAAGAGCTTGTCTGGATGAGGTCTGATCTTAGGTCCCCCTGCCACTTGGGCTGGAACAGCGTTGCTGCAGAGCTGGTGAGAGAGCCTGGTTTGGGATTTTGGTTCTGTCCATTAACGTTATGGCTGTGAAAGGGAGACAGCTTTGTTTCAGTAATACCAACATAAATCTCATTTAAAATAAATGAGGCAGCGAGATGCACCACTCGTGCTGCTCGAACTGCAGGAGAAGCTGTGCTGGGGGGGAAACAGATGTATTGAAAATAAGTTGGTGTCTGTGTGATTGGTGTGTATCTAAATGATCTTGGTGGTGCCTTGAAGGAGCATCTCCCCTCCTGCTGCTGTTCCCCGGTCACTGGTGAAAGGCTGCTGGCAAGCAGGCAGCTCTGGCTGTGCCGTGGCTGAGTTCTCCTCCAGCTCACAGACCTCTGGCAAGTGGGAAATGGGGGTTTCTGGCTTATCTGTGTTTTCTCAGGGTGGCCGACAGCCTGCCTTAGTTGTCTGAGCACTTCAGGATGTCTGGAACTTTTTATGTGCTTCTTCCCTTCGAGTCAGCCCCCCTACTTCTGATGCCGTTTTGTTTTCTGCTAAAATCGTGGCAGCCTAGTGCAAGCATGCATTTCTGGTCTTTTCTGGCTTCTGCCACTTGTGGGAGTGATAAAGTCAGACAGGGAATAAAATCTCATCACTTGGGGGTCACCAGAGGGGCAGCCTGGAGGAATTTTCCAGGCATTGGCTGTGCAGGGCTGGATTGTTGCACTGCAAGGGCAGCCACCACGGAAGACAGAAGCCTGGGTTTGCCATTTATAGCCACTGCTTCCTCTGGGGCAGCAGAGCTGGCCCAGGGCTTCTGCAGGTGCTACAGCTTGGGGTGGTGTGGGAAGGGAAAGGGAGAGTTGGGAGGTGGCAACAGAAATCAGATGGTGCTGCAGATTTCCTCCGTGTCAGTCCTCATTCTCACAGCTCGTGCCTCCGCAGTGCCCAGGAGCTGTGAGGTTTTGTATGGGCTGATAAACCTGTGTTTGCCCCTAATGAAACCCTGACACTGACCCGGTGTGGGGCTGCTCCCAGCACTTCACCAGGTGGGGAACACACAGAGCTGTGCTTTCTGCTGTCCCCCAGCCTTGCCTTGGGAGTGCCCGAGGCTCTGTCTGGTGCTGTGGAAGGGATTCCTTTCTCACTCGGTCTTCAGCTGCCCTTTTGCTGCAGGCCAGTCCCTTTGGCATGCAGAGGGAATGGCACCCAGCCACCCAGGCTGAGCAGCACCCAGCTGTAACTCAGGGCTGATTCCCTGCATCCCGGGGCTCTGGGAGCAGGGCTGCTCTTACAGCCAGGCACCTGGCTCTGGCTGGGGAGTGAGCCATGGAGGACTTGGCCCAGAGTGTGCAAAGTTCCCGCTGACACAGAACTTTTCCTTTTCATCCACAGCCAGGGCAACCCCATGAGCCCAGTTAGCCTGGCTCCCACGGTGCCAGCCTCAGAGCTGTGTCCCCCCTTCCAGCCTCTCTCTGCATGACTCCCTGGCCCCTGCCTGAGTTTGTGGATGTGGTGCCAGCAGCCTCCCATCCACTCACCCCTTGTCAGAGGGAAGCAAGAGGGTTCCCTGGAGCCTCTCATGAGCTGAGGCATCTCCTCCAGTCACTGCAAATTGTTGGCAGAGCCCACAGGGAGCTTTGAGGGACCCAAAGCAGAGCTGAAGCTCGGTGGCACCAGGAACCAGGTGACAGCGCCCCAACTAGCCCAGCTCAGCGGGGTGTGGGAAGGAATCCAGCAGCTCCTGGATGCCCACCCAGGGCAGGGACATGGGCTGGCTGGTGCCAGCAGGGAGGGCAGTGATGTGCTCCCTGCCCAGGCTCACAGGGACGCTGCTTCCCTGGGAAATGCTGCCCAGGAAGTGTTGCCCTGAGGGATGTGATGGCAGGCACTGCTGGGGAACCTTCCTGTCGCATTCCTTAAATCAGAAATCACTTACATTTCCCTTCCAAAACTCAGCTCTGTGAGAATAAGTATCCTGATTTTACACATTTGAAACTGTGGTTGCAACATTAAAGCAGAACTGCTTTTTCAAATTCGAGGTGACTTTGTGTGCTGAAACTTCAACTGTTGTTACCAAAACTGCTTGGAGAATAACCCTGGTGCTCTGTGGCTGTTGGGTTAAACTGGTTTGCTCTGGGGTGCTGTGTCTGGATTGCTGAGCAGGTCAGGAAAACTGTCCCCAGGGCTGGGGTCTGAGTGATCTACAAAGACTCTTTCCCTTGAGGAATCCCTAGTGCTGATTCTCAAGGCTGAGCTCACGTTGCAGCCTTTTGTTCAGTTGAGGTTACTCATGTCATCTCTCTTCTTTACGTGGATGTTTATTTTTGCTAACCTTTGAGGAACTGAATTGTCTCTGAGGCTGTTATCTCTCTGTCAAATTTGGCTGAAATTGCTCAATGAGTTCAAAGCTGTTGAGGGAGACACGGCCAGTGTGAATGTAAGAGCCATAGGAAATTAGACTGACAGGCTGAAGTGAGAAGCACTTTAAAACTGTCAAAACAAAAAGTCTTCCCAGTGGTCTGGCCTGACTTGTCCAGATTATTGGTTCCTAAAGCATCACAAGATCCTGCCAGCTACCCCCAACCCTGAGGAGCTTCTGAGAGCCCCACGTTGGAAAGCACAGCATTAACTCTGCTGACAGCAGAAAGGACCCTTGGGATTAGCAAGAGATTTGCCACCAGCTTTTCTTGTGGCCTCTCAAGTCTGGGAGAGTGGAAGCCCGTGGTGAGATGCACATCTGTACCATCACCAACCCACCCGAGAGGAGGTGGCACGCCAAACCCGTTTGATTTGTGTTTCCTTTTGCCAAATAAATTTGATTGAAAAAGGATCTGACACCAGTAAATTAGATGTAGGGGCGGGTTAGAAAAATAGTTGCAATAATGAATCTGCTTTTACTGGTCCCTGCTGCTGCTCCAGGAGTGCTATCACAGCCATTCACAGGATGGTTAATCTTTCAGCAAATGCTTTGAGCGTTTTGTGCAGGGAGCTACGCACCATCAAAAAGAATGAATGACCCTGTTTCTCTTCCCTATCGTGGCTATCAACCAGAGCTGTCTTTGGCAGAGCTTGTAGGTTGATTTCTGGTTGAACATTAGAGGCAGAATTCATCTGTCCAAACGTAGACATCTAATTGTGAATGTCTACATCTGAGTTACTTGTCTAGACTCTTGTTTATAGGAAAGAAATGGGCACCCCAAGGACATGAGTCATTGTATGCTCGAGTAAATGTCTAAAATAGGTCAGATGAATCATTCTGTAAATGGGCCCTTTTCTCTGCTGTGACTATAAAGGGAGCCCAGAGTCACCATGAGGGGGGACAGAGAGATGCTTCTAAAGTACAGTGAGATGCATCCCAGCTCAGATACATTGCTGGGTGTGCATAGTCAGCTGCTCTTCTGTTTGCACATCTTCCTGACATCCTCTGTCCTCTTCTTCATGCTCTTCCCTGTATAAATTTACCTGAGGCTGAGATGACATTTTATTCTTGTAGCTTCTGCAGGATGGGTCCCAGGTACCTGCTTTTCCTTTCTCAGGGTCATCAGACTGGAGTCACCTTTGTCCCACACCTATGTCTGTGCCTGGAGCTCTGCTTTAGCCTCTCATGGATCCCTCCTTTCCCACTGCACTGAAGCACAGCTGGGGATCTGCTTTCCCTGCAGTCAGGTACATGCCCTGTTTAGTCCTTCCACACCAGCCACCTGCAAACATCTCAGATGCCTTTGTGTTCTCCAGGCCAGCACAAGCTGCTCTGATTTACTCAAAATTTCCTTAAACTCCTGGTAAGCTGACAGAGTCCCCTCCTGGGCTTTGATTGTTGCCTTTTTCCATCCATGTTGTGTCTGCTCTGGGTGGGCACTGCCACCTGAGAGGGACTCACAGCAGCCACCCCTGCTGAGGTGAATTGCCAGAACTGATGGTGTTGGTGCACAGTCTCAGCTGGGGGGTCAGCCTCAAGCTCCTTCACAGATTTATTCCCATTTTACTTCTCTTTGCTGAACAAAAGAAATGTATAATACTTTCAAATCCTTCCAAATAGCCTTGGAGCCTAGTTCTAGATGTAGCATTATTTTAACAAAACCAGTGCTGTGCTGATAAATGGGATAGTGGGAGGAGGGAAAGAAACTATTTATAACACACAGTGCAGGAGATGAGGGAGGGAAGAAAACTGAAGAGTGCAGATAAGATTTTGCTGCAGGTGTTTTCTCAAGTTTTGGCCTGGGGACAAAGGGAAGCCCACAGACCATCCAGATAAGCCCATTAGGTTAGCTGAGCACTGTTTCATTACTCAGTAGTGTTATCTAGGCCCTCTGGCCTCAACAAAATCCCAGCTTTATTCTTTCTTCAAGTACTATTTTATTAAAAAATCCTCTCTGTGTGAGAGGACTTTTTAAAAAAGCATATTTTAAAAAATATATTAGAACATGGGAGCACTTTCAAATGCTGGCATGCTGCACCCTTGTGTGAGTGTGAGTAGGACACGATGTGCCTGCTGTCTCTTGCCTCAGTGTTGCTGAGGCTTTCCTTTTCTTTTCTAAGCTGGGATCAAGCCCTGGATCCACAGGTGTGGCTTTGACCCGGATGAGATTTGGCATCCGGAGCTGATGGGGGCTGAGGGATGTGGGACCAGATCAGGGGTGCTGTGGATGTTTGTGAAGAGAGAAGTTGTCCTCTCCCCTGGGACCTGAGCAATGAGGAGGTTGTGGGGCAGCAACCAGCACTCTGGGAAGCAGCTGGGACTGGGAGCTGTGGAGTGAGAGGCACCAGCCCTTCTGAGTGGGCTGGCTGAGTGATTGAGAGGGGAACCCAGCTAATCTGCCTGCCAGGGAAGTTAAATTATGTACCAAAACACACGTATTCCTGAGAACCAGGCACGCAGGAGCACTAGCTGGAGATGAAAGCCGATGGAACACGCAAACTGAAACCACAGAGAGCCTCACTCTGCTCTGAACTGTTTCCCACTAGGAAATTCCTGGCAGCAGCAGCCTTTCTGTTTGCTCTGCAGACCGTGGGCCATTTGAAGGTGGCTGTGTGGCAGGAGGCGCTCCGGGAGGCTGCTCCCTGCTCAGCACTCCCTGCTAACAGTAAACAGAGCGGGGCTGACTCAGAGGTGCTTTCCCTTCCACCACAGAGGTTCAAGATCAGACCATGTCGGTAATGAGCGAGCGTCCTCGGCGCTCCTCTGATGGTGCTCCGTGCTCTGCCGAGTGGGCAGGTCCTGTCTGGCTCCCAGGAGGCTGACACCTGTGACACCTACTGTGTGTGAAGGGCTGTCCTGACACTGTGACCACAGGCTGACATTTGACTGCAGTGCTGCCCAGTGGGAGCTCACTCCTCCCGCTGGATAATGATGCTTGTGAGGACAGAACGTCTCTGCTCTTACACCATCCCACACCTCTTTGTCTAACTCAGCTCTTCTGATACCTGACAGTGCCTCTGTGTTTTCTTCTCATATCCAGAGCTAACCTCACAACTAAAGCTCAGCAAATCTCTTTAAATCCACTTATTCCGGGAAGCTTTCTCCCTGCAATGGTACCTGTGTGTGCTATTGTCCTGCAAACACTGAGTTAGAGATTTTCCCTGACGCTAAGAGATGTCATTACCAAAACCAAAGCAGATGGTAGAATGGGATTGAGGTGATATTATGGAGATTTTCCCAAGGTGTCATGTATTTTCTGCAATTATGAGACAATCAAATGGCTCACCTGAGAAGGCTACAAACCCTCCATCTCGGGAAAGTTTCTTAAAAAAGTGAGCATTTGTCAGAGATGACTTTGTTACCCAGACTTTCGCTGGAGAAGGAGATGAACTGTGTGGTTTCCTGAGGTATAGTCCCAGGAAACCCAACCAAGAAACCTGCCAGATGCTGAAAGTGCTTGTAAGGTTTAGCAACGGAGAGGAAATGTTCAAAGAAAAGAACATATCTCAGACTCAGAGCTGCTTTCTCAGCAGTACTGCTGAGTTTGATTAGAACAAGTCCTGCCACATTTGGCATTTGGAATGCATGAGTAACAAATGACACCTACTTCTCAGGGCAGGAGGAAATCAGAGTGCAGCCTCCTTGAGGCAGAGCATGTGGGAGTTTGCTTTGTATTGTCTGACCCACACTGGGGCCAAGTACAAACAACACTTGAAATTTGCTCCCAACGTTTAGATACTTCTTAAAAACAAAAACTATATTAGATGGGGAGCATTGAGCTAGGCTCAATCTGATCCCAGGGCAATTTGCATTAAATGGTTCCCAATTCTTTCTCTAATGTTGTTCTCCTGCCTAGCCCGTGTGTGCTGCTCATTTCCTCTGCTGGAGGAGTGAGCAGCACATGGCAGCGGAAGCCGAGCCAGCCAATAAAAGTGATGTGGCAGAGGGAAAGAGAGGAATGTTACAAACAATCCCTGTTTTGGCTGATAAAGGCATCCTCAGGAAGCTTGCAAGTTGTAGGAGTCTGTCATTTTGCTGGGCTGGGGAGAGGAATGGAAAAAAAATATACGCACAAAAAAGGCATTTCCCCATTTGATGCAATTTCCATAATGTGCTAGTACTCGTTTTACTTCTGCACAACGTGAGGCAGAGATCCAGATCTCCTCACCCAGATCTCCTGCTGCTTTGAGAGGGGTGCAGGACTTGCAGTCTCCCCTTACTGTGGTCTCAGCAGCGGAAAGCTGACCTAGAGTGAAGTGGGGGAAGAGGAGGCTCATGTATCTGGTGTTATTTTCCAGATGGTTGCATTTCCCCAGAACAGGTGCCACGCTGTCAGAGGGATGTCCTTTCTGAACTTCTGGCATCATTTAACAGGCACAGACCGGCATGGTCAGTGAAGCCACATCCTGGAGTGTCACGTTGTGCGCCACCACCACGTGCTGCCACACCAAGCAGCCACCAGCGGAGCTCTCCATCCAGCCCAGCGGTGCCAGGCAGGTGCCAGCCCCTCGCTGGGTGCCAAGCCCTCGGTGGGCAGGCTGCTGCGTCAGGCTGAGTGGTTTTCACCCACTTCAAACGCCGTGAGCGGCGATGCAGCAGCGAGGCGTCGGAAATCCCCACCGCGCCATGGCGCGAGGAGGTCAGAGCTGAGCCGGAGCGGCGCGTTAAGCATTAAACGCTCCGTTTGTACGCGCCGCTGGCGTCATGCCAAGATGAATCCGAAATGATTAAATCTCCAGCCGTGTCGCTTCCTTTCACAGCAACATAAAACATTTCTCTCCGCTCGTCAGCGCGGGGATGTCGTGCCGAGGACAACGGGCTGGGGCTCTGAGCTGTGCTCGTCTCCGCGATCTGTCACTGGAGTGCCTCTCTGGCTGAGACACATCCCCGGAGCTCCCACTCGGGGAAGATGCTCAGCAGTCTCCAGTGGCCACATGACTCACCTCAGCCTCCCCTGTCACCCGAGAGAGACAAAGGCAGTTGGAAGGCGGAGAAGAAAATAACAAACTGTTGGCCACATCGTAAATCCAAAGACGTGGCAACAACAGGGCTAAGCTCGTTCATGCAGGAATATTGTAAATGAAACCGCAGTGTTCGGATACAGCGTCTGCTGAGAAGGAAATCTCTATTGGTAGCTTGCACCTGTTAGATACAAAGAAAAGAAAGGGACTGGATTTCTAAATTTTGCAGGAATCTGTTTTTTTCTTCAAAAGACAGCATATTTATAACTCTAGTAAAACTGCAAAATTGCTATATAAAAAAACTCCTACAAGAAGAAGACATTGATTTCTGGATCTGATCAGAGCAAAGCTCTTAATCTTTGCTCCTCTTTTATAGAATTGCTGCCTGGACACCTCCTCTGTGAGCCCAGGACCTAATGCTTTTTCAGTCCATACTGAATGGAAAACTGTCAGGAAAGGGAAAGAATCTTAATTTATTCTCTATTTCCTTAATTAAAAAGAAAGAAAGAAATAGAAAAAGATAAAGAGATATTCAGATCAATTGTTCTCCTTTTTTCAGTGTTTCTCAGGTGACAGGAGAAAGTGAAGGCTGTTGTAATCCCTTAAGCAGGCATTTCACAACAGCAGTCTCCAGACAGGACTCAGGCAGGTCCAGAAGTGCAGAGATGTGAGCAGCTTAACTCCATGCTGATCTTTTTACAAATCAGTCCACTTGCTTTGTGATGCGAACACGTAGAGAGGGAATCTTGCTTCATCTATAACTCAAAGGCCTTGGGGCTTTAAGTAGCAGCAGAAACAAGTTCCAAGAAAGGCCCTGGAAGCGCCTACAGAATCCCCTGTGCTGGCATCCTGACTCAGACAAAGCTTTGGTCCCCAAAGAGGATTGAGAAGCTTTAAGCTTAAAGAAAAAACCCAAACAAGCAATTGGATCAGGTTTTATTAGAATAAAACCGGGGACATTAAACTTTGCAAATGGAAAGCAGGTGTTTCCACCTTCCCTGCACACAGGTGGATCTTTGCTCCCAGAACTGGCTGTACCTCGATGGCCATCTGAGCTGCAACAGAGAGCTCCTGGTGGGAAATGGGTACTGTGACGGCACACCTAGGAGTAGGGTATCTGGAAACTGGGCAGGAAACCTCCTCTTCAGACTGGCCTGGGATCAGGAGATAGTCAGGCAGCCCCAAAAGAAGGGAACTGGGGATCCAGGTTTGGGTGCTGGGTCTGTAGGTGAGTCAGCCGGGCACAACGTTCGTGTCTCTGCCTCAGCCTCTCTCCCCTTGCCTGTCTCCTGGCACCAGGGTCTCACAGATGCCTCCAGCAGTCTGTGTTTCAGATACCTATTTGTTAATAAGGCTACAAGCTTTGAAAGGTCCTGTCTGACTTAATCCCGATTGATCACAGGGCCTTGATGTGAAGGAATTTTACATTTCCAGCTGTTGACTATTTAACAGCTTCTGACTTCAAAAGCTCTAGGAGCCTTCTCCTTTTAAATACACTTTCCACTTAAGGAAAATATAGTCAGCCCCTCATTAATGTGTACTTCTCCCATAATTATACAAGTGTTTGTAGTGCAAACGCTCTGCTCTGTGCCACATGCACATTCCTCATCCAGGAAATCAATAGGCAATAAGCAACATCCATTTCTGATCTTTATAGAAGTCGTTTGCTGCAAGGGCAACTTTTACTCAGTTTGACAATGCAGATGTAAAATAGATGATCTTTAAAAACAGCCAGGTCTCCTAAGCTGACAGCCCATTGTCCCCATGTGAACCAGGGCATATTTCCCAGTACCAGCTCGGCAGCTGGGAGGGCACCACTGCTCCAGGCCACTGGCACCTCCTCCCTCCCAGCCGGGAGCATGGAACTGAGCATGGAACTGCCTGGGGGCTGGTCCCCAGACAAACTGAGAGCTGCCAGTGGGGCCTCTCAGGCACAGAGGGTGACAGTCTGAGTTACAGCCCTGAGCCAGGGAGCATGAAGGAACCTGGAAATGATTATGGAGCGTACGGGGGAGCCTGAGCAGTGGAGAGACTGCAGAAACCATGCTGATCCCTGGGGAGCTCAAACCATATAATTTACACAGGTCTATGCCTGAACTTACCTTTACAGTAATGCTCTTGAAAAAGAGTTTACTTAAAAGGGAGGGGATACATAAATCTCTGGGGCTGAAAGAGCAGCTGAGCAGAGCCAGGTTTATCGGCAGAGATTTGCATGCCTTCAAATTCACAACACAGCCTTCCTGTGTGTTGCGTGGCTGGGATGGAGGCAGTGAGGGGCTGGAAAATCTGTCAGCTCTGTCCTGCACTGGTCTGAGCTCTGTGTGACTGTAGAGACCACAGGGCGAGGTGGTACTTGGTGGTGCTCAATGGAAATTGATGTGAGCAGGTGTTAGTGCCTCCAGGAGACAGAGCTATTCTGGGTGCAAATGCTCGGGGCATCTTTGTGAAGGTTCTTGCATAAAACTGAGACTTGATACTTCTGAGGGTTTTGGGGTTTTTCTGGTTTTGTAAAAGAAGAAAAGGAAAAATTCTCCCTTCCCCATGACTCCCCTTCCCAAACCACTAGGGCAGCTGAAGAAAGTGAACTAAACATACATGCAAAGCATAATGTGCACCTTCCAGCTTCTGAAACTGGTGGAGCAGGGTCCCAGACACAACAGCTTTCTTCACTGGCCAGTTCTGACTCACCCTCCTTCTGCAGAAGCCATGAGACATAGTGAAACCCCACGGTCTCAAACTGTTTACAAAATGTACAGGAAGGCACTCATCCAACTAACTTAATGCTGGTTTTTGGTACTGAGACACACTCAGCTGTGCAGCCGAGACAGAAAACCAAAGTCCGTGGGTGGAGCAAACTGGAAAGCTGCACCAAGCTACCCAGAGCTGCATGCAAGCCTGGGACCAGACTGGGCATGAAAGGGATCTCCAGCAACCCCAAATCTCACTTGTCCTTGAAGTTGGCAGAGAGAACTGTCACTGAGCTGATACTCATTTTGTTTCCTCTGATTACATTATTTTCAGCTCTGTGTGATCAAAAGGCAGTGGGACAGAATCCAGAGGGACTTCATCTCTGAAGCTGAATGCTGTGGTTCAGTGTGAAATATTTGCTGCATTTGATTTCAGAGCTGCAGGAGAGGAGGCTTCTCTGCAGTATACTGGAGAGGGAGAAACCTTCTGGAGGGACACACTGGGTTGTGTCCTCAGTGTACATGGGACAGGGAGCTCTAACACACATCCCAGTGCTGGCAGCTCAGTGACAGTCCCTGCAGGGATCAGGCTGTTTGTGTGTGTGCATCCCCGTGCACCAGCCATGCACAGCTCCTGCACTGCTGCCGAGCTGCTCTGCCCTCAAGGTCAAGTGTTCTTCCATCATGCAGCATTTTAATCGCCTTTGGATATCTTTCAAAACCTGAGCTTGTGTCTTGATGAAACTTTTGACAGGCAGTGAATAACAGGAGCATTATTAATTCATGTCAGATGGGACTGAAGTGTTTCTTGTTTATCCTGCCAAAATGGTAAATGAAAAAATGGACTTTAACCTTGGTTTTGGTTTGTGCTGTAGATCCTCAAAGAAGAAAATATCTCTGTGGTAAGTGTCTTATTAACAGAAAGCATCTGCAGTAGGAAGAACAATGTGTTCTGGCCCAAACTTGCAGCTGTGGCCACCAGCTGTGACAGCCCTCTCGCTCCAGCTTTGTCTTTACTGGGTTATTTCAGAGGTAGCTTTAAAGAGAGGAGGGCCCATTGGGAGGCTGGCTTAGAAACAACCTGCTGCAATCTACAGAAAAACTTCTGGGTCTGTGAAGGGCTCCAGCAGCCCAGGGGATAACCTGACGCTTGGCTCCAGAGCCCTAGCAGGTGAGCCAGGGAATGCGGGGAAAATCTGGGTATCTGGTGAGTGGAGATGTATTTAGTAGCAGGAATGAAGTGTGTGCCTTCCAATCACATAAATTATATAAAGACTTTGGCCAGGCTCTAGACATCCCACTGGAGATCATTACTGCTCTCTCCCTGTAACTTTGGGTCTTTCATACTTCAGTGTGATTTTAGACATTGGGAAGTGTTCAAAGATCTTTGGCATGGGTCTTGTATGGCCATTTCCCAAACAGCTGTCTGCTCCTCAGGTTTTCTGGGACTGCTGGGGGCTCGTGCCAGTACTTCCAGTGCTGTCCTCAGGAGCAAGGACTGCAAAGACCATTTGGCACTGACTGCGTATGGGAATATCTAACTGTCTGCTGATGATTTGCCTGACCTGCTCCTCTGCTTTGTCCACATGCTGCTGACTCTCCTCTCGGGAGCTAATTCAGAGCAGGTATCAGGAAGTTCTGCTCTCCTGGGGTCTCAGTGCTGGTGGCCTGGCAGCTTGGGCTGAGAGGAAACAGTTGTCTGCACCTTTAGGACCACAGCTGATCTTTACAGAGTTTGCGTGTTGTTTTGTTTGTGAGCTGGTCCTTGAATGTTCTTAGAATAAAACATAATATAAATAAGTGAAAACACATTTGCCTCACCTCCACTCATATAAAACCTGTTGTGTATAGCTTTCTCTTACATAACCCACCTGACTCCAAGAACAAATGTCCCTAATTTCTCCTGGATGATAGGCTTTGTAGATTTAAAGGGCAATTTCTCTCTCCTTCTCTCAGCTCCCACAAAGTATTACAATAAGGAACTGCAGTGACAGACAATACTTAAAGGCATGGTTTAGAAGTGATTCATCTGTGAAACACGGTGTAGCATATTTTATTGTATTTTAGCTAGTAAAAGCTGTGCCTTCTAGCCCAGCTCTGTCATGCTGCATGGTAAATTACACTTATAGGAATCCCAGCCACAGAGCTGAAAATAAGTACCCTCTATACAAGAGTTAATGCGGTAGATTTGTACTTAGACATGTATTTGTAAAATATTTAAGCTGCATGAGAAGGGCGTCTGTAGGAAGATATGATTACAGGATCACAGAAGTGCAGCACGGGGCTGTCATATTTTAAGGTTAAAGAGCAATCATTAGGCTTTGGTGGCCAACACTACACGGATGGAGGAAGGGAGCCCTTTGAAAAGCTGAGTGGGGAACAGCCCGAGTCTTGCATTTGCTGCCCCAGCTGCAAGTTGGCCCCAGCTTGAAGGATGGTGTTTTTACTGATTCTGGGACCCTCTTATATAATTTTCTTATGGTAGGAGAAGAGAGCTCCAGGAATTACCTTCTTGTGGCAGCACGTGCTTTATGCCTGCTACTATCCAGGCAGAAAAGCACAGCTGATCAGGAGCTGATCTCCTCAACTTTACAGCAGTACCTCATCATCCCAGGGCTGTGAGTCCCTTCCAAACACACACAGCAGTTTTAAAAGCTCTTCAGCACGTCTGGGCAGTGCCTTGTAGCCTCTTGGCACAAAGCAGTTCAGTCTGTAGTGCAACAGCCTTCAGGAAAGCAGAAAACCAGAGTCCTTATTGCACTTACTGGTCCTTATTGCACTGGGGTGATTTAGTCCTGCAGAGAAACACCACCTCTGTACCGTGACTGCAAAGCCAAGCTTGAATCTTCTAAACTCTTGAGTCTTATCTATTCTCATAGTGCTAGCAGTTTTCCAGCCAAATGGAAAGGAGGACATGGTCAGGTACTACAGTACAAGGTAAAATACTGGAAATTTTTGATTGCTGATTCCTAACTCACACCCAGTCTAAATAAGCTCCAATTTACTGAAGTGTTCTTGCAGCCTTCCCTTGACTTCACTGAGCTCTAAGCAGATGTTTAAACTTAAGTGCATGCTTGAGTTTTGCTGAATCATACAGCAATAAAATATGCAGAGCTGGTCTTTAATATAACCTACTGATTCATGTGAAAACTACACATTTCCCGCAAAGCCTACTTCGAGTTAATTAATGAGCATTAAGGACTCACATTTTTCTAGCGAAGAAGGGCCCCAAGGGATCACAGCAATTTGTGTTCATACCCTGAACGATACCAGTACAATCTTCCCATGGAGACAAAGCCTCGAGCACTCCCTCTGTGATAACCAAGCACTTACATTTGATGGATGGGTTTCAGCTGCCTCTGACACCTCCTGGGTCAGGCGGGAGGACTTGGCCTCTGACCCGTCCCTTTCATCCCCTCTGGCTGGAAGTGTGCCCGCTGCATGGCTGATTTTGGGGGGGACGAGGGCAGTCTGCACCCTGGGAAAGCAAGGAGGGGAGTGGAGGGGCTGCCTTCTTGAATGTAAGTTCCCAACAATTTCCTAAATCACACCAACTCCCCTTGCTGTTGTTACAGCTCTCTCCGCAAGCTTGACCAAAGGGGCCCGTGATCCGTGTCCGCAGCACGTGCTGAGCACAGGAAACCCTGGCTGTAAATTTATTTTGGAGCAGAGCGAAATGAATCGGAGCAGCTGGGTGTGCCAGAGGGAAGCAGAGTGAGTGCCACTGGAGTCAGGGACCGCCAGCCCCGTGGCAAAGCATCCCAGGACCTCGTTGAGGTGGGCCTGAGCAGCCCCTGCCACAGGAGGGATGGGGGCACTCCTTCAGGACAGCAAGACACAGATTCCCAAAGTGCCAGGCACAGAGCTGGTGCTGAGTGCTGCAATGCAGTTTTCTTGATGACCACTTTGTTTGTTTGTTTGGCAGCCAAGGAAAGACCCTTGGTGGCTGTGAGCTGCACAGCTCAGTGCTTTCAAGGAAGTCACAGGGAGTTCCAGGCTGGTGAGACCTCCTCCATCAGCAGGTTATCCTATGAGGCCCATCCCTATAGATTTAACAAGCTCCATCTTAAAACTACATAGATTGGCTGAGGGTTTTTTTGTGCTTGATATTTACTCCCCACTACTGCTCTCCCAGGCCTGTTCCAGAAGCTTACTCTGCTGGTGAGAAACTGTTTAATTTCCACTCAGACTTATGTCAACATTGCCTGGTAGCTATTTCCCTTCTCTCTATTTATCCTCCTAGAAATCATTGCTCAGCCTCATTCCCAGCCCTGTGTGGTCCTCCTTCAGCTGGAAAAGCAGGGGAAAAGGAGGAGATTGTTATGGGAAGCACTGGAGCAATAAAATTGGTGGTTGTGGTAATGTTTAGGAGGATTGAGCCCGGCAAGGACACACACTTGGAATGCTGGTGGCAGGTGGGGCTGGGGGAGAGGGATGGCCGAGGGAAAGGAGTTGTCTGTCCTTAATGGGTGAGGGCACCTTATGCTTGGCCTCCAACCAACTGTTCCTGCAAAGGAGCTAAGGGTGCTTCAAATGTCTGCAGTAATGAGGAGCAGTAAGACAAGGTTGGTCAGAAGGAGAATTACTGTGGTCTTTCATGAAGCACTTGAGCTGGGCTTGTAACACAGAAATACGTTCATCAGTTGTCAGCCATTTGGCCTGAGGAATGGCACATTTCACCCTCTTTGTCCCCACAGGTGAAAAAACAGGGTAATAATAGCCAGTCACCTCTCCCCTGGGTATTGGGAGGGTCAACGTCTGTGAAGGGTGTGGACCATTTAAAGTAATAAAGAAATGCAAAGTATCATTATTATTAACCTTCCTGAGCCTCAGTTCCCCATTTGCAAACTCTCATCCAGCACATTTTGCTTGCTGTTTCCTCAGGGAGCTCTGCCCAAGGGGATCTCAGTTGGAGATGAGCTCTCCAGCTGCTGCCACTTGTAAACATAGCCCACTTGCCAAAGATGCTGGGACGTGCTGAGATGGACCAGATCAAAATGTGAAGCTGATGTTCAGAGTCTTGACAGGAATTTATTTTTTGTTCTGTTATTGCTGAATTCTATTTACTTTTGCAGTGCCCTTCTATTACTCGTCTTCTCTTTATTTTCCAGCTGGTTTCTTATATGAGGTTCAAAATAAATGTCTTGGAATGTTAAGGGAGTGCCTTGTGGAGGGTGTAATTTCACCCATCTCTGCAGTGACATTTCCCATCCTTCAGGACAGCAGAGGTGAACCCCCTCTTTCAGCAGCACAATTTCAGGTACGTAACCACCTCTGAGCCACTGAGGTGGAAGTAAAAGAAATTCAAGGCAGAGGAGATGCAGGCCTGGGGACAGAAAGCTGAGTAATGCCCCAGGCTTGTAGCTGCATGTTGATTTGCATGTCTTCAATGTGCTGCTGTACGGAGGTGCAACTTTACTTCTGCACATTTCCTAAAAAATAGTGTTATTGATCTTTGCAGTTGGTTCAAAGCATGAGGAAAGGTTTTGTGGGTTTCAGGTCTGTGTGTTTATCTGCCTCACCTGAAGCCTGACTGCTCTCTGCATTCACTGCAAGTGAAATGAGCTCTGTATCTGGTGAGCCGTGTGTCAGTTCAGTTCTTCCCAATACCTCCTTGCTGTCTTAATCTAGCGAAGTTGTTTTTCTTGAGCTTGGTTTGTTTGTCAAGTGAAGCATCATACATTGCCTGGAGCCAGGATGCAACTCTTGAAACCCAATAGTTTACAAGCTGCTTCTTCGGAAAGCTCAATTTACTTGGGATGAGTTATTCTGAAGTAATATTTTCTTTCCTGTTTATTTTTTCTGACAGATCTTCTGCTTTCCCAATGCCCTGTCACATTAAACCATTTATGCACAAAGCAAGCAGTTTGGGTTTGCCCTTGTGACTTTACTGGAACCAGCTGCTTATTCTTATCATGGTTCTGCCAGCAAGTGCTTCAGCAAAAGAAATTGCAAACTACCCACTGCATCCACTGCATTTCAGCGCAGTTAGAAGTGAAATCACATCCTAGTTTTGGGTTAAGGGTTGGATATATGAACGCTGAAAGCTCTCTGAGTGTCATCTTGTGAAATGCTGCAGTGTCCAGAGCAAGGTGCAAGTCTGAAGGAGACCACCCCCTGTTCAGAGGGAGCCGCCAGCTCTGCAGTGGTCTTTCCACAGAGGCTGATAAGGGTGATGTCACCACTGACACAAACACAAGATGCACTCAGCCAGGGAAGAAAAGCAAATCGTGCAATCCAACCAACTCATGGCTGAGTCTGCCCCCTCTTTCTTTCTTCCATGGGCTCACAGAAACATTTATTTCTTCCTTTGCAAGGGCATTTGAAGCATTCTCTGAACAATAGTTTCTGTTCGCTTTCACAACACTAGAAATAACTGGAACACAAGGCGTCCTTCACAATGGTTGGTTTGGTTTTTTTCCCCTCTAGACTGCTATATCCAAATGTCTCTTCAATCTGTTACATCTTAATACTTAAGCAAAGAATTACTCATGGGACTATCTTTATTTTTTTTTGGTCTTGAAGGCAGTCCCTGTTACTTCACAGCATGGAAACCAAGTGGGAAAGTAATCTATGCAAATTACATGTGCTTTTCTGGTTGAATCACTTTGCCTTCACTCACGGTAATGAGTCACTTGGCATAAAGTGGACTGTTACTATGAATGGAGAAAGCACATCAGGGCTCTGCTTCTCAAGAATTATTTCCACTTGCTGCATCTCATTTTGGGCTGGAACTACAAGGGGTGAGACTCTGCTGTCAGCTTCTCTGTACTTGAGGGACTGTAGTTCCTGAGATTTTCACTGGTCCCAGGTCTTGTTAACTGCTGATGCTGAGGGTGGTGCCTCATGGGCAGTCATCAAAGCTGTCTCACAGTTCCCAAATACTGGCCACGTAGTCTTCTCCTGTAGTAATACTGAGACTAAACCAACGACTGGCCTCAGTGAAGAGGAAGGCAGAAGTGAGTCCCATCCCATATGCGGTGTCTGAGAAGTGACTGCTCAAAGTGCAGCCTGTCTGGCTGAGGGCCTGATTCCTGCCAAGTCAGCTGCCATCTCAGAACTGGTCCTGTTTGTGTCAGACCTCAGTCAGGGCAACCTAAATCAAATTATCACTCTGGAAGATTTTTTTCTTGTTATTTTTTCTATACAGTAATTAACCCTATGACCAGATGGCGAGGTCTGGTGCTTAGACTGAAAACACGGGTGCCAGAGAGCTTGGATTTCCTGCTCTCAGCTTCATAAGCACTGCAGCAAAAGCAACTCCCATGGGCACGACATGTTACGCCTCCCCTGACCTTACACAGGCTTACATTGCTTTTTCTTGACTGGAATACGTAATTCTTATTTATTTATTGTAATGGAAACAGACAACTGACACTGAAGTATTATGACACTGCTGATTGATAGTTGAATGACAAGCTGCAATGTCACTTTCTTACGAGAATAACTATCCTGAATTACAAGGGTAGTGAATTGAAACACATCCTTTAGAAAGATGCCTAATCCCATTTTTAAAGCTCTGAGTGATGGTGAGCCCGCTATCTTGTCAAGTAAGGTCTTTAATTGCCCTTACTGTGAGGATAGTGCATCTTATATCAAGTTTGGTTTTACTCTAATGGCATTGGCTTGCCTTGTGACCTTGGAAGAGAAAGGATGGATCAGTTGTTTAAGGCTAAATTGATCCTGGAATTTATGCAGTAATACACCTGCTCTGGAGAGCCTCCAGAGTTGTTTGAACAGGTGAACCCTGAGTGGAGTTTAAGTTCAGTTCTTAATTTTTGTGTGTGCTTTGTGAGTATTACTTACCATTATCATTAGCCTGGGGTTTAAACTGTGTTAAGCAGCTGGCCTGGGCTTGGTCTGTGCAATGGCAGGTAAGACACTTCATCAAGCCTGTGACTCTTTTCTGCTTCCTGGGCTTTAGGAGGAGCAGTGGGGATGAGCCTCTGTGTACTTGTGAAGCTGTGATGTCATGGTGAACACCTGCAAACCCCAAAGAGAATAAATGCCACAGTTATGGTTTCACTGCAGCACTACTCTGGTTGGAATACCCGGTGAGAAGAAACAAGTACAGTCTGAGTGACAGCCCAGGTGAACTGTCCCACATCTGTCATCAGAGTAGCATTTAATTAATTAGGAGATAAATGACGATGCCATTAGGAGTGTATTGAGACCAGTGAAAAATGTTCCAATGTTGATAGAAATCACATAAAATAACAGTCACTGAAATAGCTTGTCAGGTCTGCACTGATTTTGACATGTTACTTAACACTGGGGAGCCCCTAAGCTTTAAAGAAGTATCTCTCTACCCTGATCTAGACAAATTACTTTTGAACTTCAATCTAAACAAACTCTGATCTCTTTGCTGCCATTGAACTCACCTTGTCTGAAACCTAATCTGACTACTTTATTCTACCTCTGTACTGGGAATTCACTCTATCATTAGCATTTCAATCTATTTAATTCACTGAGGGTCGCTGAGCAATGTAACCGAATCCATGCTAAGCTACCACTGGCAATTTAGCTGTCAGATAGTCTCACCTTCTATTTTTAGTTGCACTCAAATTCCTTGCTTAAGGGGGTGCACACTGAATTTCTGGATTAGCTTCCCCCTGACCCCTCCATTGTATCACTGCCAGTCATGTTTAGGTTAGAGCCCTGTTTACATTGTTCTGTTACACTAATTGCAGCTTGTCCAAGGTATGGACGGTATTCTGGGAGACTTTGGTGACAAGCCAGTAACTCTGGGATTAAGCCTTTGCATGTAGAGCTGGGAGAAGTCCGTATTAGTGCAGTGAAGAAAGTCTTTGCTAAGGAGGCTTGTTAAACTGCAAAGCCAAGACCTCCACAATCTTATAACCTAATTCTTTAGGCTGGTGGGGCAGTCTCATCTTTGGCTCTCCATAAGGTATTCTGTAGTGCCAGATGCTTACACTTGGGTAGGGCAGGAATAGCACTGCCAAGGTTCATACCTTCAGAGATAGGAGGTTAAGATAAGGCATGCAGCTGCACCATTTCTTTTCGAGAGAATTATTTCAAGCAGCTGTGCTCCCTGGCCTTCTGTGTCTTTTCAGTTATTTTCTCTTGCACACATTCCACTACGTCTTATTTTTATATTTATTTTCTCCTGCCACAGCTGTCTCCCCGAGCTCTATGTTCTAATGACCTTCTTAGCAAGTACATATGCTGTGGTGTATATTTAGTTTTGAACCAGCTTATGGCTCTTCTTAGGTGCAATTCAGGGCAGGAAGCAATTTATTCCTGTTAACAGAGCTGTGTACACATGCGTGCTCTGCCTGTGTTAGTTACACTTTGGTTGCTTGTCGAACTTGCTTTAGCTCTGTATTCCAGTCACATTGAAGTCTAATTTAAAAATTAAGCAATTAATGTGTATATTAAGCTTTAAAGAAGTATCTCTCTACCCTGATCTAGACAAATTACTTTTGAACTTCAATCTAAACAAACTCTGATCTCTTTGCTGCCCTTCCAACATACAATATATGTGTATATAGGCAGAAAGCAGATTTTATTGGGAGAAAAACAGCCAGGCTGTGCATTTAAGTGGTAAAATTCTCTATCTGTCCTGTGACTTTGTGGTCACTTCACTTCTCTTACCTCCTTCAGGCTTCAGCTGCCATCCAGCCTCCGAGTCCTGATGCTGTTTCCTGTGATAGACGCCCAGTGCATGCACCAGTGAGTCCTGCTCTGAGCTGGGCTGGCCGTGTGAGGCTCCTTTGGGGGCTGCTGCTCCGAGGTGAGTGATACCAGACTGCCCTGCTTCCTCTGATTCCAGCTCTACCTGACACCAAATAAATATTTTCCTGTGCAAAGGCGAGTAAAGAGCTGTGGCTGCTCCCTAGGAGGGTCATGGCTGGGGATGAAACTGCAACGTTCATTGGGAGCCTCAGTAATACCCAATTCAGATTGCTGATGAATACATCCTGACTTTGGGCACATACCTCCTGTTAATACTAATGGGAATGTCACACATGAATGCTGGAGAATATTGCCCATTATTTTTGGTCTCAGAGCTCTGAGCTGAGAGATTCCCAGAGAAAAATGGCCATTTGCTGTATGTTGCAGGCTGCAATTCATTATATACAGTGCATGACTGTTATTTACCTTACAGAACTGTAATGTGATAAGAAGTCTATGTAAGCCACTTAATGGTCTGTCTACCTTAAAGAAAATGTGTACCTGATCAGCCTCTGATTTATGCCACTTTCACCCCAGTGCAACTCTATTGGCTCCACTGGTGTTATCCCTGATTTATGCCAGTCTTAGTTGGACTTCATGAGTTTATGTACTTTATATGACTCATGTACACGAGGAGAAATGTAGTCTAATAAAATATCTGGCTGTGCATCGCAGCTGCAGGTTCCTTGCAGAACTGTTAACGGGAGTACAACAAAACCATGCTCTGCTCCTCTGCAGTGCCTATATATTTCAAAGGGTTATATCCCATATCTATAGAGATATAACTTAATGGTTTCATATTTGACTAATGTGCTGCCTCGCTGGCACAGTGCAGCGTTAGAGCAAGGCAGCAGGCAGGGTAAACCTGTAGAATGAGAATAAGAACTTGAAACTTGACTGTGGTAATTTGTGCTCTTTTTTTTTCACTTGGTAGATCAAGTTCTAGAAACAAAGAACTTTCCACAGATTGTGTCCCTTCACTCCAAAAACATCTGTTCTTATGTCAATCATCTTGCTGCATCAGCACTTATCCTCTGGCTTTGGGGTAGGAAAACAGTCATTTTATGATGTTTACATTGCAGTAACAGCCAGGACACGTAGTCTTAGATGCAGGACCCCTTGTTCTAAAAAATGTGTAAACAGACCAGGAAACTTCTCTCTGGGTCGACGATCCTGTGCTCCTGTTAATGAGGGCTTCTCTGATCTCCATGGCAGCTTTTATCATCTGGCCTTGTCTGCAGCGAGAGTGATCGTTCCTCTAATCTCTGGAGCTGGAGCATCAGTCTGAGTTCTGGTGAAGTTGTTGGGGTGATATCCATTACCTCAGCTGGATTCCAGGTCAGCTCACCTTCTCTGGAACACCTGGCTCCTGATGGCCAGAGCTGACACCTGAGACCGCTCTGTAGTAGATCCTCGTTTCCTTCACCTCCTTCCTTTTAAAGTTTGCCTGCTTTCCTGTTAAGCTCTCAGACACATTTTCATCTAATGAGTATGAATAACAGGTACACTCAGGTGTCAGGTGTAAAATACAGAGGCTGGGTGAATTTCTCAGGGAAAATATCAAAAACTCTTTGAAATGAATTCTCTACTGCAGGGACAGCATGACACCTACTTAAACCTCAGAAAGGTGCATTTTGGAGACATAGTAATCCTAAACTTG
This sequence comes from Ifrita kowaldi, assembly GCA_013398055.1. Taxonomy (NCBI): domain Eukaryota; kingdom Metazoa; phylum Chordata; class Aves; order Passeriformes; family Cinclosomatidae; genus Ifrita; species Ifrita kowaldi. The sequence continues at coordinate 245,112 of VZRS01005083.1, read as the reverse complement.
TGTCCTAGTCTGCACAGGTTTGTGGACAGCCTTTGATGAGTTGTGTGAAGGTAAAGTGAGAAACCTTCAGGTTTTGCTGCAGTGTTTTACCAACTGCATTGACTTGTTCCATTTGAAAAAAAAAGAAATTAAAGCTGCTAAGTTCTTAAAATGGAAAGTGCATCTTTCTTGGCATGGTAAAACAGCAAGCTGAAGGCTTGCTCTGCCTGTACATAGCTGTAATTTATGTTTATGCTCTCGTAAGGGGTCTGCTTGCCCTTGATGCATGTGCCTAAGCCCCATTAACATTAACAGGAGCTGAATGCAAGCAGGGAGGTTTAGCTAGAACATTAGGAAACATTTCTTTACCAAAAGGGTTGTCAAGAATTGGAACCGACTGCCCAGGGAGGTGTTGGAGTCACCATCCCTGGAGGGATTTAAAAGATGTGTAGATGTGGTGCTTAAGGACATGGCTTAGTGGTGGCCTTGGCAGTGGGTTGGACCCGATGATATACAAGCCTTTTCTAACCTAAATGATTCTATGATTAGCTGGTGCTGAATCCCCTAAATGCTGCCTTGAGTTCTAAAGCCCAGACTGGGTCACTGCCTCTGCAGCTGATCAGAGCCTCACCACCCAGAGCTGCTCCCCTCCCCTCTGGCCACACAACAGCCAAATAAGGCTTTTTCCAGGGCTGGAGCACTGCAGTCATCCTCCTGTTACACAGGCTGGGGTTGTGCACAGGGGTGGCTGTGGGAGGTGTCCGGCTTCCTTGGAAAAGCACGGCAGGAAGGAGATTCATCAACAAGGGATGTTTTCTGCTTAGCTCACACTGTAATGAGCCCAAGCCCCTGGGTGGAGAAAAGAGAGGTGACAGGAGGAGATGGGGAGGCAGGAGGGGAACAACTTGTTTCAGGCAACAAATCAGTTGCTAGCTCTGATCCAAAGCCATTTGCATAGATGATGTTGGCCTACGGTGTGTTGGAAATATAAGGCACTCTGTAGACAGCTGCCCAAGGGAATGCTAATTAGCTGCCAGGCAATTAATAATTAATCAGACTTTTGTTCATTGTGAAGACAGTGTTTTCTTTGGCAGCTTCATAATGTTCTGAGTTTGCCTTGCTTTTCTTTCACAGGCTGATATCATCGTGCTGGAACCAGGCTTTGCGGCGACATGCTTCTCCCTCCCTCTGGCATCCAGCTCGCCCTGGCCACATGTGCAGCCCAGGCCATGACCTCGGCCTTGGCTGGGCTCTCATGGCCCATTTAACAGTCAGAGGCTGGAAAGGGAGTTGCTGCTGTACTATTTTTAACCAGCTGGACAGTTAAATAATTCAGAGGCAGACACACACAGAGTGGTCTGGGCTGTGCCTGCGATCTGAGAGGGGAGAAGAGCATTGCATCGACCCTGCTGGGCTTGCTTGACCTCATCAAGCGTGGGTTCTCAGGCTCTTTAACACAAACATGAAACAAAAACCAAACTTCCAGAAGTGAAATCCCTGACTCACTGACGTCAGTGGGACTCCTGGCTCTGACTGCAATGAAGCCTGGATCACACTTAGCTGCAAGGCAAGAACTGTTCAGTATTTCCTTGCTTTCTAATGCTGCAGAACTTTTTCCATGACAGTAAAACCCAGTTATAGTGAGTAGAGTCCAGAATGGGGAGTGTCAAAATTTCTGGGGGAAAAAAGGATTAATTTTAAGAAATCTGTTTCAAAACAGGATGTCCCATGTATGGCTACTCCCCCTGATTTTGCACTAAGAAGAGATGTACAGAAAAATATTTCCTACCATGTCTCGTGGCCGGTCCTCTCCCCAGCTGTCCTGTGGAGCAGTTCACAGCTCAGGGGAAAGCTGACCCTCTCAGGGATGCCAGGGAGAGCACAAGACCTGCCAGCAAACCTCCTCCAGTGCAGAATCCCCACAGGGTCACAGCCTCGTTTGGGCATCCCCCTGCTCCAGCACGGGGTCTTCCCCAGGCTACAGGTGAGTATCTGCTCCACCATGGACCTCTGTGAGCTGCATGTGAACAGCCTGCCTCACCATGGTCTTCGTTCATCATGGGCTGCAGGAGAATCTCTGCTCTGGTGCCTGGAGCACCTCCTCCCCCTTCTTCCCTGACCTCGGCGTCTACAGGGCTGTTTTTCTCACTTGTTCTTGTTTCTTTCTGCAGCTGCAGT
>VZRS01005083.1:117566-242718 GCA_013398055.1 Ifrita kowaldi | reverse complement strand
CCCAGCCACCAAAACCTTGTCATGCAAACCCAGTACACTTGTCCGTCAAATAAAAGGCACAAACTCAGTCTTTAGGCACGAGGGAATCCGCAGAGGAGCTTGACTTTGAAAGACAAATGCGCAGCAAACCAGGCTTCACTGATCCTGCTGTTAATAGGGCTGCTTGTTCCCTTTGATTCCTGTGTGTTAGCTCAGCTGTGTTTTGGGACCGAACAAGATCTTTCCACTAGTTCAATTTCAAACACGTGGTAAATGACTCTGTGCCTGGAGCACCCAAGGTTCCCGGGTGGTCTCTGTGCAGAGACCAGAGTTGTTCCTGCTGCCGAGATCAGGCGAGCTCCCTGTTCCAGCATAACCAGCGCCCGCCGGAGCCCGGCTGATGCAGAGAGGAAGAGGAGGAGGTTGCAAGTCCCTTGTGCATTCCACACTTAAGGTTCTCCCCGTGTCTCCACGACCCAAATCATCACGACATTTGCTAGCAGAGGCGTGTGAAGTCTTGTTAAAAGAATGTGGCTTGTGATGATGCTCGGTGGCTTGAATGAATTATTTGTGGCCAGGGTGAGTCAGGCAGCGCAGGCTGGCAGCCAGCAGCTGGGCAGAGGAGCCCGCCGGAGCCGGGGGCTCGGCAGCACGTCCAGACAGCGTGTGCTGGGAGCACGGCGTGTTTGAAAGGCCAGCTGTAACCCGTGTGAGGCCTGCCTGTTCCTGGGAGCCCATCCGTAGAATACCAGCAAGGAAAAGGAATTTGGCCTCAGACGTGTGTTGTTCTAGCCAAAAGTATAGGCAAGTGGGTGGGAAGGCTGGACATCCAGAGTTCATGTTTGCAAATGGAAGTGATAGTGCACTTGGAAAATGTGACTCTGGGTTTGCCAAATCCCACTTCTTTTTCTGCAGCCGAGTGATGCCTGTCTGTCCTTCCTTCTGAGCTGCAAGAAGACATTCCCTTGGGAGGCAGAAGCCCTGCCTGTTTGACAATGCATGCAAAATAGGATGCCATGCCCTGTACAGTGCAGAAGTTCAATTTTCAGATAATACAGAATTGGGTTGTCTTATCTAATACTGCTGGCAGGCTCTCCTGAGAGTCTGCACAGCAAAATTTACCTGCTTAGTATGGTGAATTTAAATCACCAGAGCCACACTGGCAAAACTCTCCTGTGCAGAACCTCATTCTGGTCTAAAGTCCTCGAGTAATTATTCTGTAATAAAGTCACTTAAATTTTAGAATAGAGTGTCCATGTGGAGAAGTTATACAGGCACAGCTATAACAGGATAATTATTTTGTTATAGCTATGTCAGTCAATTTCTCAAGGCGTCGGTCACATGGGAAAGTTGAAATTATGTATTTTTTACAGTCTACAGCAATTCTTTATTTTTTAATGTCCATTAGTGCTTGACTAGTGCTGAATGAGGGTGGAAATTCTCCAGAACAAAGACAGTGCTCAGAGTTTCCTTGTGGTTATCAAAGGAATTTGGATCTATTCTGTTAAAACTAATATGCAATGAATTGGCAGTGATTGGGGGTTTATAGCTGAACTGACTGGGAATTATGAAACCGCAGTTTACTAAATTCAACTGAAACAGCTGAAACTCAGAAATTTGTCAAGTCCCTATTTATGTGCTAAGAGTCCTCGAGATTTTTTTAAGAGTACACACAAAACCAGATTAAGATACAAAATTCTCTTATTCCCACACAGTGCTGGATATTTGATATTTCAACACAGGACTTTATGACTAATCATACCAATTTTGGGGGTGTCTGAAACAGCTCAGTTCCTGAGTAAGTTCTTGTGAGGTATATCCATTATGATTCATTATTAACTGTGGTGGAAATAGTCCTTTAGGATAAAACGGTACCTGCCAAAGGACAATGGTATACATGAGATTTCTATGGAGATACACCAGAGCTAGCTTGAGCCCGGAGATTAAAGCATAGCAGGAATTAGGAGCCTGGCTCCCGTCAGAGCTGTCTGTTGGAATGCTAGATGGAGCAAACAGGTGCCAGCTGAATTTGTCAGTGTCACATTTGAATCTGAGTCGAAGAGCTACCAGAACAAGGAAGGCCAAAAATCTCAGTGCACATGAATGCACCGTGTGGCTCCTGCACGCCAGGCTGGTCACACAGCAAGCTGCCTGGGGAGCTGGGGCTTCTGCACAGGGAAGCAGACCTGATACGTGCTTAATAGAAAGCATGACTCAAAATGAAACCTGCCTATGGCTGTCAGCTGTCTTACAGCAAAATGTTACCTAATTACAAGTATTACATCTCCCTTCCTGGAAAGGGGGTTGGGTTCGAGGTGGAGGATGCCAACATGCATATCCAAGTGGAGATGCCAGCTGGGATATACACAAGGGCAAGAACAGAGCATGGTCTGTAGGGCCACAGCTGCAGGCACATTTGGGTACGAGGATGGCTTCTTGGTCCCATCAGTGCCTCCATTTGTACCAAGAATGCTCCTCTGTCAACCTCTCCCTGTATCACTGTGCCAGAAGGAAAGAGCACTCCTAATTCAGCACTTCTTGTTGTCACACAAAGACACTACTAGATCAGGTAGGGTAAACCACCCCATTTTGATTTCAGTTTATCTCCATACATTCACCTCTTTGGTTCTTTATCTGAATTGGGGTTTTTTAGGCTGGAGGGGGAGGCCCATTTTGCACAGGGCGCAAGGATAAAAAAAGGACATCTGTTTCCAGGGCTGCGACACAAAGGCTTAATCATGTTTCAGAATAACTGCAGTTATAAACTGATGGGGCATTTGAAATGTTATCTAGTTCCAAACATCAAATGTTCAAATTCTGCCTTAAGGGGACATTAGCTGATTATCAAATCACAATGATATTCTTGTAACTTTATTTTAATAAACAGTTTTCATAAATGTTAACATTTTAATGGATGATTACATTCATATTTAGCTAGCAGATGCATTCATGTTGATTGATGTTATTTCCGTGAGTACCAAAGGAATTAAATAATGACTTGTCACTTATGGCAAAGAGCTGCTCTAATAGTTTTAAAATAAACAACATTATTTGCGGTGTTTGATCAGATGGTGATGCTGGGGTCAGCTGTGGGGTCGGGGGGGGACCCCGAATGGTGGGCAGCTCCCAACAGAGCGAGCAGACCCTACAGCAACACTCCCAAACACGGGGGGCCCGTGGGGACCAGGGAAACCTCCTCCAGCCCTTTAGAGGCTGCCGTGTGCCCCCTGTCCGGCCCGGGCACAGCGGAGGGGTCAGCCCAGCAGGGAGGCCGAGGGGCCGGGCCGGGAGCACCCGCGGTGNGGGGCTCCCGCCGCTCTCCAGAGCCGCCCCGGGGCTAACGCCGCCCTCCAGAGCCGCCCCGGGCCCACCGCCGCCCTTCGGGGCCCCCCGCACCCGGCACCGCCGCCTGCGGCCCCTCAGGCCGGGCGAGCAGCAAAGCCAAGGCACCTGTGGCCGATGCCGCCCCGGGCCGGGGTCGAGCAGCTGGTTCGGAGCCGAGCTCCTTGGCAGGCACACGTGTTCCCAATAAAGAACAGATCTGGGGTTTCGCTTGGCTTCGCAGGGCAGCGGCGGCCGCAGAGCTCCCGCAGCTGCTCGCTGCCGTGCGCAGCCGGCGTGGGGAGGACACGCCGGCAGTCCCGCTGGGGTGAAAGGGTACAGAGCCCCGCTATGCCGGAGTTCCATAGTGGGGAAAGCATGAGGAATCCTAGAAAGGGGGTTCCATTGTGATGAAGGCGTGCAGAACCTGTCCTGTGGGGGTTCTGTTGTGATGCAGCCTGCGCAACCCCGCTGTGAGCTCCTTTGGGATGCAGGTCTGCAGAGCCCGCTGTGTGATCCCCGCTGGGATGACGGTCTGCAGAGCTCGCTGTGAAGGAGTCCCATTGGGATGAAGCCTGCAGAGGTACCATGAGGTATGGGGTCCGGGCTGTTCAGTCCCAGTGCCCCGGGGAGTGCTGGAGGTTTGTGGTGTGGCGTTTCGTTAGCTGGGATGGTGGATGAAGAAGAGCTGTACTGGAAGTGACCTCTCTTTTTAGGGTCAGTTCTTGATGGTTGACTTTCAGACAGCTTGCCTAGAGAGCCTCTTGGTGTTTTATCCTTCTGTATTTCCTGGTGATTGAGTTTTATTTCGAGAGACCAGAAACAAACCTTTGATGCCCTGTAGTCCTTTTGGACCCTGGTGGCTCCTGTGTGCCCACAGTGAGATGAGAGGCAGTTTCTTTAAGAGGCAGAATTAAGCAAGTGTGTTTTTCGCCTGCTTTCCAGAACTAGTTATTAGGTTTGAGGGATCGGTTATCTGATCCAGCATGACAGATGGATGCAATGTTTTTGTCTATGATGACTAAACCTATCGAGATTGCATAAATAATTTCAAGGTACATGTTCTGATTTTATTGTAAGTGTGTTTACATGTAGGTGTGGGTATGTGCTTTAAAAAAAAAAATCAAAAACAAAACCAACACAGAAATCTCAGTGGTGATCCTCTGCCATAAATGGCTTGAAAACCTTTCCCTTTTTGCATCTGTGTCCTGATTTCCGAGTGGCTCTTGCTAGCATAGCTGTGAGTTCAGACTGCTGCCCATGAACTGAGACTTTCTGGAAGACAGCTCCAAATTCATTCCAGCTTGTTGCCTGCAGAGATCCAGGAGAGCTCCGAGTGCCATCAGTGATGCTTTCTGCCCCAGCCAGCATTGGCTCAGGGTGGGAGGGGCATTCCTGGGGTGACATGGTCCTGTCCCTGGCTCGCAGAGCCTGGTATCTGGTACCCAGTTCTCTGATGCAAATAGCTCGTGTTGCTTAAGGTGTTCAAACCCTGCTTAAATGCCTGAAGTCGAAGATACAGCTTTGCATACAGTGAAAGCACCCGGAGCTATTTGATAAGTACGGGTTATGTCGCCCTGGTTAGCAGCCTGGTTGTTTCCTGTGGGATTTTATTTTACCTCACTGTGGACCTATGTATCTCATGCTTTTAAGCTTTTGACTCCTGTCATGTATTTCTCTGCAGTTATACTTGTGTTATGTCTTTTCCTGGTAATACACTGTGGCATTTCTGCTGCTCGCTGAACTCGGGCACTATAGGTAGCGGCTGGGTGTGAAGCTGTGTGCTTCTGAGGATTGGTGCGCGTTTAGCAGGGAAATTTCCTGGATCAGCAGGAAATCTTGGGCTGTTGTTGTCTGCTTTAATAAGCAAAGGTACCTGCTGAGACCCCTGCTGAAAGCAGCGTACCCTAAAGCGTGGTTCAACGATGAAGTGCTCCTGGGAGAAGCTGCAGACGTCCAGAATCACTGGAGCAGTCCTTAATCTACTGAAGATCCCATCTAATGCCGGCAGGCTACAATTGCTGTGTGGCAACTGCATTTCTGCAGTGGGAGGAGTGTCTTGGGGGACTGAAATGTCCTTATTAAGGAGTTCCCAGGCTGACTTCTGGGACCAGCATCTGCCATTGCCTTTTTTTTGTAAACAACCACCTAAGCTACTTGGAGGCTGAGTTGCATTGCACTTTGAGCTAATTCATGAGCAAATACCAGTTGAAATACAAAAAGGAATTTCTAACTGTTTATTAAATAGTTTGCCTGTGAGACCAGTTTCTATATAAACAGTTTTTACATAGATTCGTGTGATGTTGATGTCATAGGGCATCACTGAAGATCTTTACAAGAGTCATTAACAAGTCTTGACTGCTCACTTTAAATGTCTGCTTTTAGTCATAAGGAAAGATAGGCTTTTTAACAGCTAATCAGGCTGTCAATATGGTGTGTGTGTTTGGGTTTTGTTTGTTTTACCCCTGAATGACTGTCCAAAAAACAACCAGTGATACGGGATGGGGGAGAACTGCTCAAGAGAGGTATGTTGGCCTCCCATGATTTCCAGCAGACACGGATTTAGGCTTTCTTAGGTGGTGGCCAGAGGAAACTTTATACCCAAGACAACCAAAACAAATTGCAAACTAAACCACAGCCTTTTAAAGGAAATCCAGCACTGAAAAAAAGAGACAAACAAAATCCCACCCAGAAGTCACAGGTCCCATAGCTGCAAAGAGTAAAGTGAAGATAAAAACCTGATGCTGCAATCTGCTGCGGACAAGAGCAGAGTTTGGCTGTGCTTGTTCTGGTGTACTTTTGAGGATAGCAGGTGCCATTTTGATCTCAGACTCTCTTTGTGAAAGCAAACATTATTAAACAAATGCTGGCCTGTGTTTTTCCCATGCAAAACTAGTCACGTTTTGGGCTCTCCAGAATGGCCACATGGCAGATCTGTCTGTGCCTTGGAGCCATTTCTGATGGACGGTTTTATAAAAGCCAACTGCAGAACTCCAGACTATTTCCCACACACTTGAGAGGGATTAGCTAATGCCTCAGTGCCGTGCTTCAGTGATGGAGAACAATGTTGTCATATTGCTGGCAGAGTTAGCCTTGGACTGGAAAATCCATTGAGCAAGGAGTATTATTGGTTCCTGGCTCTGCTGTACCATTTCATGGGTGCTCTTAGGCAATGATTGGCCCTAAGAGGAGATCCTAAAAGGATTTGTACAGAAGGGAGATACAGCTCCAGTCCTCAAGATCTCTTCTCAGCTTCTGGCTGGTCCTTATGATTCTGACACAAAGTGGTCTATGGCTGGAAAACTTCCTGAAAGTGTGTGCAAACCACTTACTAAGAAATGCCTGCTTTTACCACGGTGAAGCTGCTTTGTGCTGAGCTCCAACCTAAGGAAACTAAAAAAGTGACCCCGTTCCAGTCCTTGTGCAAAGACTTACCCATACTGGGCGGTAAGGGGAAGGAGGGTGGCATGAAAAGCAGCTGCTAAGCACCCAGTCTTCTGGGAGCTGAATTTGGCATGGATGGAAAACGGGAGGAGAGGGATTGCTGTCCTACACTGTAGCTCTTGTCCCCCCTAGTCCAGAGGGGTCTGCTCTCTGTGAAGCAGAGTGGTCCAGCTAACTCGTGCCAGGTACCTTCCACTTCTTATCATCTGTGAGTTGCTTTGACTCTGTAGTTTGTGTTGGCTGTTTTTGACATATTTCATGCTGGGAACTCCTCAGCTCGTGGTGGCCAGAGGTTAGCTCAGCTGAGAGCTGGCTTCCACTGAAATGTGCCTACTTTCTCAAGACTAGGTTTGTGCTTTTAACAGATGTCTAATTCTCTTTTCCCTCTAGGCCAGGGAGGTTAATTGGAGGAAAGTGACTGTACATCGGGCCCAAGAGCCTCCTACAGAGATACTTGGCACAAATAAATCAGCCTATTTTTGATGAATAACAAGGCCCCAAAGGCTCTAGTTCTTGCTGCCTGCACAAATTGCAGGTATAAATTTCACAGCTGATCACAGGGACTCCAGAATTCAATTAACTCTCAGCTCATTTAAAAAAAAAAAAATGCTGCCTGCCTATTTAATTATGAGTGTCACTGATACTACACATGCTGTTCAGGAAAACTCCAATTAATAAAGCATTGCATCATTAATATGAGTGACAGCATGAAGCCTGTGACTCTCTGAGGAGTCTGCCTTGACCCTCTGCAATGACAGACTTGGGATTTAATGGAAAGGGGAATCCTTTTCTTCAGGTTTGGGTGATGCTGAGGGAGCTCTGTGCTTTGCAGGCTGTTCTGGATGCCCTTTTTTGTGGTTGGGGTGTAATGTAGTGCTGGCAGCTGGTGCTTTAGACCTTCTGGTACTTGGGTAACCTTCTAGGGTCTCTGATTGTGGGGATGGGGCTGCCCAGAGACACATAGGGCAAAAATCTGCAAAGATTAACGTGTAAGGCACGGTGAGAAGAAGACAGCAACATTCTTCTTGCACTGCCTTTACCACATTAAAGCGCATTTCACTGCCAGGAAGGGTGTTAACCAAAGCTGTACAAATAACCACATCTCTGCAGAATGTTTCATTTTCAAGTGTTCTTGATTTAAATTTAGCTCAGTCTCAAAGATCTATCAATAAACAGACACGTTTCATTTTGACTTTCTAACGTGTCTTTCATTTTAAGCCCAAATTGATCTGATCTGGTTATTCCATGCCTCTGCTTGTGCCCATCCTGCTTCTCTCTTGATTTCACACCTTGCAGGTTGTTATTGGAAGTGGTCTCTGTTTTTGCAGCTGCGTCCTTCCACTTCAGGAGGGTGTCTGTGCCAAATGGCTCTTACCACAACTGAATTATCAGAATGATACACAGAAGATGCTTGGCCTTTTCTCCCAAACTATGTCCTTGTTCCTTAGCCACTATGTGTGACCCACAAGGATCACAGACTGGCGTTTTCTTTATTGTCCAGTTTGTACCTCAGCTTTCTGGATAATACTGAATTCTGCTTTCTCTTCACACTGCTGCTTTTTTTCTTCCCTGAGCAGCTCTGCTCCTGACTACAGCAATCTTCTCTCCAGTAGTGGCAAAAACAATCTCGCTGCTCTAGCCCAGAGGCGCATGTCACCCCAGATTAGATGTCATGGCTCCATCTCTGCTCCAGTTCCTTGCATCTTCCTGGGATTTCCACACTAGTCACTGGTGCATTCAGGAAATGTGTGCCCAGATGTTGCTGCAAAAAGCTGGTAGTCACTTTGATTGCCTCAGCTTTCTCCAGTCCTTTCATGAACTGCTTGCCTTGTTGCCCTGTTCTGTGTGCTGCTGTTCCCTGTTGTTGGTCAGAGCTGCAGCTTTCCCTGTTTCCCACATTTGAGTAGGATGTCTTCACCATTTGTGTTCAGGCATACGCGTGCCATCCATTAAATGCCTGCAAGACCACCTCTCTTGTCCACAGTGTTACCTTAAGACCAAAACCAAAAGAGAAGCTTTCCCACTCTCTCTCATGCCTCTACATCTCTAGCAGCTACTTCAGTGCTGGAAGAGGGAGTGGGTGTTTTGTTCGAGTTTATTTTTGCACAGTGAGTGGCTGCACAAGCCCTAGAGCTGTTCAAGGGCTGTAGTTAGACCAGCATTTCTGACACTAGTGAGAGTTCAGATTTAAACCTATTCGCTGCTATCCTAGGACTGCTCCTTTCATGCTACCCACTTTCATTTTCTACTTACTTTGTTCCCCCATTGCTTCATCTTAAGCTGAAATCATCTCTGTCCTGGGCTTCGAGCTACCTGTCTGTCTTGTACTTGTACAGCCTGAGGCTTAACAGGGCTCTTATTGATGACATGGTGCCCTGGGCACTGCTAGAGCACAGCTCTTGGATTCAAACCCTGCTGCCTGCCCTCCCCGTGCAATGCAAGCCCGTGCTGTCACTGGGGCTGGTCCTTGGCTGTGACCAAACTCTCCCGGGACTTGGCTGAGCAAATAGAGTGAAGTCACTGTAACCCACTTGAATCAGCAGGCCATGGTGGCAACTTCTACTCCTCCTGCTGCAGCTGTGCAAGCCCTGGAGACCACTGATTCCCACCTCGCTTTCTCAGCTGGGGCTTGGCGGCTGTAGCACAGTCCTCATCTTGGGGGAAGTGGCTGAGAGTCAATGGAGACAAGGGGGTTGGATGCTTCTTATGAGAAGGCTGAGGTTGTTCTTGTTTTCATCCCCTTTGGAGGTTTTCACACAACTCTCTGTTTTCTAGCTACTGGCTTTCACCTGAAAAATAAGGATGTCCCTGTAAGCCTCATGAACTTTAATTGCGAATAGGGAGCACAGTGGTACAGCAGTTGTCAGTGATTGAGGAAAATTGGGCTCAAGTCCTTGTTTTGACAGAAGTGTGATGTTTAGGCTGCCTATGGAAAGTTTTGCCAGCTCTAGAACTTGTTCAAACTGTTCTGCAAAGTTTTGATTGTTATAAAATGATACTGCAATGAAAAAAATATGTGGCCACACTTGGTGACCAGCTGCAGCTGGGCATGAAGCTCATTGCCATTGCCTGTCTTTTGTGATTACAAGGCACTGACTTTCCTGCTGTTTGTTATCTTCTGGCTACCTGTGGGGGTGAGTGCCAAGTAAAGGTTGTGAGCCACTTTAATGTGTGCCCCTGGACGGCACAGAGTTTGCCAGTGGGGCTGCAGTGTTTATCCAGCCTCTCTACACATCCATCGTTCTGAAAGCATTGCTCATCTGCAGTGAAATTCCTTGTGATGCTGAGGAAACGGAATGTGAGACTGCAGTACAGAGATGTGCAGATAACAGGACCTCCCCCTGTGAAAGGCTGAAACCCTCCAGAATTCCTGCCTCTAGTTTTCCTGGCTTTGAAGTTGGATTTGTGTGCCAGCCTTGCAAAGGTGTCAACTTCATCCTGAAAGCAGATTTCCTACACTTAAAGGGCTCCTCCTGGCTTCTCCTTCCCTTCTTCGAAGCACACAAACCCCAGTGCAACTGAAGATGACCCCCACGCTGACTATAGCTGTGTCTTGCCCTGGCTGGTCCCATCTTTGCTGGTAAATGCACCTGGGAACAAGGTGCTACCCCTTAGCTGAGGTACCCTCACTGGGGTGCCAAGTCCTCCAGCCCCCTCTGGCTGACCCTGAGCCGCCTTGTTCCCTGCATCTGTCAGCCTCAGGGCAGCTTTTATCAGCTCATTTACACAGCCCTTTTCTCAGCACAGCCCCCAGGCAAAAGGCAGGACTTTGATTTGGCTCGAGGGAATTCAGGAGTCAGCTTTTGGCACTCATTGTGCATTTTAGGTGTTAGTGAGCTGCTGGTGCGGGACACCCTGCTCACGTTCTCAGTTTTATTGAATATTAGGTGGGTATCCAGGGTGCTTCCCATCCATGAAACTGCTGTGTACTCCTCTTATGGAAGGCATACTGCCCGTGCTAAAAGGGATGTGTGGCCACTCGAGATCTGTTTGGAAGCCTTCCTTGTACAGCGTGTGGAAGCATGGGGCTCAGCAGGGAATCGAGACCTGCAGCATCCTGGGATTTGCCAGTTTGTGCTGCTGCAGAAATAGGGTCTCAGCACTCAGTAGAGTCCTTAGCCCTGGGTTTAAGGGAACAACAGTGACACATGCTATACCAAGAGCTGGTTGGACCCTTCAATGGGCTGGAAGGAGATTCATGCTCCACACTCAGGTGCTTTTTTCCTTTGGTTTGATGCTCTTTACTACTCCTGGTGTAATCAAAATAATGTCAGGTCTGAGTGCTATTGACCAAGTTCCACCAGAGAACTCCTCTGTGACTACATGACTCCGACATGTATGACTACAGCTGGTAAACACTACAGCGTGATAAGCTAGACTTGGCTTAACCCCAGAATCCTGGGATTCTGCTTTGGTTTGGCATCAAATGCAGAGGCTGATCTGAACCTGGAGGATGGGAATCTAAAGTGTGTGAGTGCTGGCATTCCTGGGGGCTCCTAAAACTTCTGCTCCTGTGCTGAGCCTGATCTCCAGGTATTCGCTTTTATTTTCAGCATTGCGTTCCGATCCCAACCTGAAATCACAGGGTTTGAATGGCTGAAGTATGACTGATGCCTGACCTCTGTGTTCTCTGAGTAGCTGCACACTTGGGCTGTGCATACATTTTTCTTTACCTGTCGGCTTGTTCTAATTAGGATCAACCTCCAGATGAAATAAACCTGACTTGTATACTTGCCCAAACTGTGAGGATTTGGTGTTGGAGTTTTGATGAAGTGTGGTGCATTTCTCTTTAATGTTTCTGCAGCTCTGTGCTATCTGGCTTCAGCTGGGATCAATATCAAAGGTGCCAAAATAAAGCAGGAATGGCTGGGGTTGGGATTTTTGAAGCCTCACAAAGAAAATAAGAAAGAGGGCCTGTTGTTAGCTGGAGTGTTTTCTGATGTCACTGTGTAACAATCTGCCTTGAGGGAATCCAGCGGTCCAGATCAGCACAGAGCATCTTTTTCCTTCCAGCCCCGTTGGGAAGCTTTGTGAGGATAATCAGGGGACTTTATTTGAAATATTAATCTTTGTCTTGGAGGCATTTGGCTTCTTAGATAAATTGCTGAGGAAGGCAAACAGTAAGACTTTTTTTCCCCCCCTTCTTTTCTCTGGAGAGACAATGAAATAGCTACAGAGTCCTTCTGCTTGGAAAGAGATGTCTCCCATTGTGGCTCCCAAGGAAGGTCCCAGCTCACAGAGATGTTGCTCAGGAGAAGCCTAAATAAGAGTTACTGGCATTTGAGAAACACGCATCACTGCACCATTAGAATGTCTGCCAACAAAAAATGCCATAATTTCTCTGAAATTATGCTACATTTCTCTGAATTAAGTTGTAACAGCAGTCCTTGATGGAAGCTGACTTTGTTTTGTTGGTTGGTTCTAGTGCAGCGTTTAGAGTTAAAAAGAGCTCTCAGCTTTTCCACTCCCTTTTTTTCCTGGGCTGTAAGCAGACTTCCCCTCTGTTGCCCTGGCCATGCCTTGACTCATGTTACCTGAAGAGTGCTGTTTTGGGAAGGTGGCTTTGTGTGCAAAGTCTCCTTGAAGGACTAAATAAATGAAATTCATCATATTACTCTCTATTTTGCCTGTTTCTAGAACTTGCTAAGCAGTCCCTAAAGATTGCAAACAAATAAACTGTGTCAGGGCCTTCTCTTGAACAAACTTGACTTTTCTCCTTTGCAGAAATTGCATACTGTAATGTCAGCTTTGCAGGGGATGACAGAAACAAGGTTCCCAAATTACCACGGCTTGTGGCTAATTCAAGTATTTCACTGTCAGCTGAAGCTGAATTTCCTCATATTCTAATTAGAACTCTTAGCTGGCTGGAAGATGGGATGGTTTCACTGGAAGCGTTGGCAGTGCACCTAAATAAGCAGATTTTACATCCTGCTGTTTTCCCCCTATAGGATGTTATTAGTTCTTGTGCTAATATATAGGGGATGGAGGAGTGGAGTGTCTTGCCCCAGCTGCAGAGGTGGGAAGCTGGGTTATGCTGCAGGCTGATACCTGCTGGGGGCTGCTCTGCTTTGGGGCTCAGCCTTGTTCAGCGTTCTCACAGGAGCTGGAGCAAGTTAGCATCCCATGTTTGAAATGGCTATAGGTATTAAATACACTGATTCAGGAACATCTGGTGATGTGGAATATGGGATATAAAAAGGAGGTGACATCCCCTGTATTTCTCTCCAGCTTTTCTCCTCTGCAGGCTTTTGCTTTTCTGTTCAAAAAGGAATGTGAACTTTGCCATGTACAACCAGAAATACTGGTTCAGTGTGAGTTGCTGGGTCTTACCAGACTCTTTGGTTTCCTCACTCCAAGTCCAAGAGGTTGATCTTTCTTATAGAAGTCTCAGCTTGTGTTATTTTGACAGATTAAATACTACAGATGACTTTTTGAGATCCAAGATAGGTGCTCTGGTCCTCAAATTCAGTGACCAGTATCTTAATTTGGTGGTCATATGTATTGTTTTATCCTTCTCATACAGTATCTCCTGACAGGTGGAGGCCAACCACGCAGCCTTTAAAGGTGCATTAACTTCTGCAAAACCTTTGAAAAGAGTGTATTAAATCAAATTGCATGTGTTGCTTTGCTTAAGGAAGGCTGTTCACCCACACAGAGATACTCACATGAAGGAATGGGTGCTTGCAGGAGATGCAGCAAGTCCCTGTAAGTCACCCAACAGCAAAGCTGAGGTGCAAACACCATCTGGGAATGATGGGTGTTTCTGCCAGCCATGGTAAAGTGAATATCTGATTAAATGACACAATATCTGGCTCAATCATGCTGGTGGTGTTGCAAGTATATTATTGAAAGCTGGACTTGGCACTGCTTGTTACCACCTCACCAACACGGCTTGGTGTGCTCTGGCTCTTGGCACTGCTACTGGAAATAGGGTGGAATAATGCTTCACAGCAAATCTTTTATAGCACAGTAAATATAGGAGGTGGAAAGGTCTTTAAATGGCTGATTGAACTTGTCTGGAACAGTCATGAAATTCTGCTTGGAGCCAGAGCAGGCTAAATAGCCTAGGTGTCCCTTTTTCTCCCTCATTCACATGTATTTCTGGAGGGGAAATTAATTCAGAAATCTCTCAGACTAAACAAAACTCTATGACCTCTTGTTATAGCCTTTTTTCTCCCATTTAAAAAAAAAGCTAACAGTTTGGCTCTGCAATAATTCACAAAAGCTTTCTGCCTTGCCAAAATTGTATACTCCACCCCCTGCTCCCCCAAATTCACTCTGCTCCATTTAGTAAAGTTTGTTGGCAAAGATAACCTGACTTCATGCTGTGGAGAATATTTGTTTCTTAATAGAAGATGGAGCAGAAGTGGAATTGTGCTGGTTGTGTATATTTTGCCTTCTCAAGATTAGCCCCAAGCAATTATCTGACTATGGACTGTGCCAGAAAAACACAACAGAACAATTTTAGCAGTGCCAATGAAAACTCCAGAATGCGCTGCACTCAAGAGTGTAATTTTAGATTCTGTTTTCAAGTAGTATTTCTGTGACATCATTGACTTTAGGAAAAATAATACCCCAGGGCTTGTTTTACAAACAGGATGGAGCTTTATGATTTGGCAGCTTTCCGTAGGCAGAAAGACAAATGTTCATCACTTACAAACCCTTGTATGACAACGGGCTTTGCTTCCTATCAGCAGTTAAAAGTAATGAGAAAAAGTAAAAACTGATGTGGAAAGGGAGTTGGTAGGCGCTCGCCTGCTGCCCTGAGGGCAGGGATGCTCAGATCACCTCCAGGAGAACCTGAGCTGTGTGAAGATTTGTTCCGGGATTTGAGAGCACTTCTGCCTAAATCCCGTGTGCAGAGTTGCCCCGGGCAAGATTTGGGAAATACAGTTGTTTCTGCTTGTGGTGCCTCTGGTCTCAGTTCACGACGTAGATGTGCTCAAATCTGGTGTCAGGATGGGAGGGCTCTGCTGGTCCCCTGAGCAGGCTCCAGCTGCCTCCCGGAGCTCTGTCATTCACATGCAGCCTGTCTGGTGTGTGCTTGAGAGGTTGGGATGTCGTGGTGACACTCCTCGTGCGCCTCACCCAGAGCTCTGCCATCAGGAAATGCTTTGAATTTCTTCACCACTTCTTTTCAGGAGTTCTCTGTTGATTGTAGGACTGGAAAGGACCCCCTTTTCTCAGCCTGTGTGGCCCATGTGCACTCGGGCAATGCTTTGCAGACCTCCAAAGCTGAGGTGCCATGGCATCTCTTAGTCACAAATTTTGTTCTTTCTGGTAGAAAGAGTTTTCTTCATTCTAATCCACATATTCCTTTCTGTATTTGTAAGTCCATCGCTTGTGTGTTCTGCACGTGCATTGCAAATAGGAAAAGGATTTTCCAGCCTGTGAAAATCTCTCTGTTTGACCCTTACTGGGACTTCCCATTCTTCCCCTACCCATTCTTGTCCATTCGTGAAGAGTCTTTGTGCTATTTTCACCCCTCCCTTCTTTTCTCTTGTGGGCAGATATTTTAGAAAGCTCTCATAGTACGTGCATCAGACACTTTGAGCAAATTCAAAGTGAATTAAAGAAAAGATAATGTCTATATCAGCCTTTTTCATTCTGGAAGGCTCCGTAAGCTCAATGGGTGCCTTTGAGTCAGTGAAATAACTTGTTTCCCTTCGATAAAGATTTTCTTATGAAAAAGAAAAGAAGGGTTCTCTGGCCCTAGGGCAAACTATGCTGCAGCTTTGCTTCATCCTGTGCCTCCCAGCACATGCACATGGAAATCAGGTTACGTTAACTGGGATGAATCAGTTGTGGCTTGAAGGCGAAGTGATGACACCAGCTCTGTCGGCAGCTGGTTGATGCAGCGTTCTCTCAGGAATTCAGCAAGTTCATAAAATCAGTCAGATTGCACACAAATTTCTTTCACAGTCAGCACCAGTGACCAGCTCCAGTGGAGTTGCTCCCAGGGGATGTTGGTGCATCTGGCACAGGACGGCTCTTCTGTTGCTCGACCACAATCCTGTTTGGCAAGTTTGGGCACAGCAACCACGATCTGAATGAGCAGGCTCATTGTTTGCTGGAGCGGGGAGATGGAGGCATCAGGTTGCCTCTGATTGTGTGAACTCACAGCTCTGTTCCAGAAAAACACGTGTAACTCATGCTGATTTCCGTGCAAGTGAGTAATCCGCTATGAGCGTGAACCCTGTCAGGGAGGGGCTGCATCTTCCCCTGAATGTGTGCAATGTCCAAAAATCTTGGGCACAGTTGTAATATAAATAACAGATCCTCATAGTCTCATCAGCTCCTAGACTCCCTGGGGGAGCTTTGCATTCTTCTGTAAATATGAGCTTTGTGGGAGAAGTCTGATGCTACACAAGCATGTGAGAATTTCCTTCCCAGTTGGCATGAAAAGACTATAAATCTGTGGGGACACAAGCCCTTCCCCCTAGCCCTTCCTATAAAATTAATGGGTGTTCAGTTAAGCCAAAACAAAGAGTGGTTTCCCTCAGGCAAAGTTGTCCTAAAAAAAAAAAAAAAAAAAAAAAAAAAAGGGTGTTTTAGCATACAGATAGAAAACCTTGTTTAAATCCATGTTTAATAATGCAGTAAGTGTCCAGGGACAGGAATTGTATTTCTTGCCCTGCTTTGGGCTTTCAGCTTCCTGGGAGTAAAGGTTGGAAAATAAACAAGGGCTGATGCTAATGGAGATTAAGGGTGACCTTGGCCTGTGGGGTGACTTGCGTGACCCTGCAGGGATTGAGTTGTTGGATAATGGAGACTTTCAGACTACCTCTGTCAGGCAGGGAGGTCAGCTGTGTCACTTTGACTGCAGTTTTTCTCTCTCCTCGCTTCCTACCTCCATGTGGTAGAGATGTTTTAAGGGATAGTGGCAGAGAGCTAAGAACAGAAAGTCATTAAACTTCACCTCTAAAGTCCCTTTGGCCGAAGTGGTGGCAGCTGCTAGCATGGCAGTGTGGTTTTTTTCTGGTCAAATCCTGAAGAAGATCATGGGAGGGTGGGGAGGTAACCACCTGCTCTGCCCCTCCCTGGCAACAGATAGTTGGCATCATCTCAAACTCATCTGGCTTTGAATCCTTCCTATCACTAAATTCTGGAGGAGAAACTGTGCATGATTCTTCCTTTCCACTGTACCTGGTTTTATATTTCTCAGAGTCTCAGGAGAAATCAAAAGATACAGATCTCACTGGTTAGAAACTAGATGAGGCTGATAGCCCTCAGTACAAAAAAAGCAATTGAAGAACATTTTAAGTTTGTATCACTGCTTGGCAAACGAGTCAATGACGGCTGTCTCCAGCTTTGGTAGCAATGTGAAGCCTGCAAAATGCAACCCACGCTGGGAGCTGAGATGCAAAATGCCTGCAAGCATATCTGGATATTGAAATGATAGGAGTTGTGAGCCGTTTCTTATGGTGTGGGTTTGTGTTTAATATCACAAGGAATTTTTTAAGGCTTTGTGTAAATTTTGTTTGGTTTTGGAATATTCAGGTCTAAGTGGATGATCTGATGGAAAGGGGTTTTATTTATTACTCATTTTGGATAGGTGAAATAATGCCTTCCGGGGCTTCAGATACTGCTCAATAATTTATAGCGATGTAGAGGTACAAACAATTTCCTAATAGAACTAAAGGCAGCTTGAGGGCAGGTGGGAGCACGGTGAATGAGGAGGTAACTGCACCCAGAGGATCAGAGGCGCAGCTGCATTTTAGGCTTGGTAATGCCCCGGGGATGTGATTATCTTTTGATAACAGAACTCCTGTGTGCCTCTCTGCCTGGCAAGGGTTGGGAAGGTGCTGGAATAGCTCTTCAGTGAGCAGGTTTCCCTGCAGAGGATCCTTTTGAAAGCGTTTGGGAACCTGAAGTAGCTTTTTATTGTCTGGAGAGGTGGACAGGAGAGGTCACGGTTCTGGAAAGCCCAGTCTGTGACCCTGCTGCCTCTGCTGCGTGGGTGGGAGAACACCACCATGGGGGGCTGCCCCATTCTCTTGCCTTCTCCCTTTTTCCTGGTTATGAGAGCAGAAGCTTGTCTGTTGTGCCTGGAGCCAGACAGCTCCATTTTTCTTATATGGTTGCCCTTGGGCCATTTCAATTCAAAACCCCTCTCTAGGTAGAGTGTGTGTGATGATTTTCTGCTCTTTCCCTCTCTCTCCATTTGCTCTGCAGCTGCTCTAAACGCAGCTCGCTGCTGGAAGTAGTTGCTGAGAGCAACGTGATACAGCCAGGGTTTCATTTTTGCTGCTGTAACCTTCTGTACCCTGCTATTGATGGAGTTTTGATGTGTTTGACTCCAAGTATGGGATTCTTCACCTTCAGGCACCAGTCCTGCTGGATCCCAAATGTGCTAATGCTCATTTACAGCAACATCAATTGGCACATTGCAACGGAGCTTTGATCCTACAGCAAGGGCTTATCTGCTAAATGACTGCAAGGGTGTGAGTGTCCCTAAGGGTTAGGCTCAGCATATGTTTGCACAGGAAAAGGGCAGCTATTTGAAAATGTTTTTTCAGTGTTTTCTTGGATAGGTTAAGAAGGGAGACAATATTACACACTGCTTTTGGAAGAAAAGAAAACCCTTAAGCTCTCAATCTGTAACCCAAGGTTACAGATCCCTTTTTAGACAGTTCTGTTCACGATCCTGGGAGAGGAAGCAAGAGGTAAGGTTGTCTGTCTAATTTTTCTTTTTTGTCATCTTCTCGCAGTGAGTTTTTGCGCTAGCCTGCAGACAGAGGGAAGAGCTGGGTGGATGGTGATGAAACAATCATCACTTAAAACTATTTGCTGATAATGAGTCACTCTTCATGGAGTCCCAATCTGTTCTCCCTTCTGTCAAATACGAGTGCAGCAAGTCTGCCTGCTTTGCTGAAGACTTTTACTGGTTTGTTGCTTTTTTTCCCCTGAAGGATGGATTCTGGCAGGAGGATTTGGCGAGAGGGACGAAAGAATGAAACATGTTTGTGGGTGAATATTAATCAAGAGGTTTCTTTTTGTGCCAAACCTGAGGATGAAGCTCCTAGCAGCTCAGATGAGGAGCTGTGAGGGTTATCTGCAGTCTGTAGGCTCCCTCTTCTATCTGGAACAAGTCTTGCCAAGTCCCCATGGCTGTTACTCCTCAGCTGAAAGTGGAGTTTGATGCGGAACCTTCAGCTCAGGTGGTGAGCCGTAGGGTTTCTCCTGCTGATGGGATGGTACTTAAAAAGAACTAAGAAAATTATTGAAGACAAACCTAGGGATGACCCAGCATAAAATAAAAGAAAGCCTGCATGATCCCAGCAGGCCCCTAGGCCTTGCCTGCTCCTGCAGTTCCATTTGCAATGATTTACAGTCGATATCTTGATAAATGCCACCCGGTGTGTTAAGAGCTGTCTGGTTTGTGTTGTGTTAGGATGGCTGTGATGTCATCCCTGATATGGTTCCTGCAGTAATAGGCCAGTCCTGTAGATTTTGATGAAAACTCAATTTTCTTATAACAAGGTTTAACAGAAGGTTTATTGAAGTATTGATAATGGAGAATGCAATAGCTACGTGTCCCAGAGTTAATACACTGTAAAACATTAAAGAATACATTGCATGTTTATCACTGTCAAATCCAATTAAGGTTTTAATTATAAATAAAAAGAATTGGTCATTCAAGCATGGGAAATTATGATCAAGGAAGGGCTAAGCATAGGTTCTGGGTCAGACTGGACTGAAAAGGGACCAAAATCAAGGGAATTAAGAGAGTTTGGCATTTCTTCCCAGAACTACATAGACTTCTGCTATAGACTAAGGCCTAAGTTTTGTTCACTGACCTGTCAAGTGAGTTGGGGGCTGGCAGTGAAGTGGGCCTGTGCCACAGGCTGAAAGCATCTCTAGGAGGTCTGGGCCCCTCTTGCGATGTGCGAATGCATCATTGTTAGTGCCAGAGTGATGCACAGCTCTGCATCTGCCCTGTCACAGATCCAGTGAAACCTTCCACCACCACATTACTGCTTTTCAGTTCATCCTGATTGTAGCGAGCCCGCTTCAAACACAATAATCCTTCTTGCAGATCAGATATACAGTAATCCTCCTTTACAAGCGAGAGCACAATGGGCCTCTGCCGTCAGACATGATGTAATCCCGCTGCATCAGATAGAGAATTTCTTCCCTGTACCATGTGAAACACTGTCCTCTGTCTTCTCATACCAGACTGCAGCCTTTTTCCATCAGGTGACTTTCACATCCATGCACTGTGGTTCTTCTCTAGGCTCTAAGCAATAAATTCCCATATTTCCTTGTCATGCTCTGCTACAGCACAGACATTCCATGTCCCTGGGAATGGTAGCAGTGGGTAAAGTGGGAATCTCTACATTGCATGTGATGTGCTCTTTTGAGTAGGGGCTCCTGTCTTCTGCTTGTGCAGGACCTAGTGCAGCTAGAGGCAATGAACCCTGGGTGGTAGGGGAACATACAAACCAGATGACTGCAGGCTCTCTTGCTTGCAATTCCCTACACTCTACAGGCCTCTTAAAAACTGTGAAGCCTGTCTCTGAGCTCTGCTAAAAACAGGTGCTGTGGTTTTACCCCAGACCCTGCAAATGGAGCAGCTGGCAGCTCCTCCAGCTGCACCTCCTCTTCTCCTGGTAGCTCAGGTTTGTTTGCCATTTTGCACAGAGTGTTGTCTAATAATTCTTCTGCCGGGGATGATACAGGAGAGTTGTCTTCTGTATGCGTGTTCTCTTTAACCTTTCTCTAATCCTTCTTGTGGGTCCTGAGCATTGCAAATCCTCTTCTCTTTAAGGACAGCCTCTGCTAGTTTCTTGATTGGGGAGGGGAGAAGAGGGAGATGCTGTCATGTGGAAAGAAAGGATGTATTCTATCGCTCTCTTAATCCTCCAGTCTGTTAGAAAGCAGCTACACATCCTGCCTGATTGAATACCTGCCTTGTAATTCAATCTCGGAGTTCCGCTGCCATTCATAAGTAGATTACGCTGCTGTGCTGCAGGGCTGAGGCAGGGTTTGTGTGTTCCACCGGGCAATCCATGGCAGGGGGATTTTCCCTCTGCTACAGAGGGTAGCATTTACCCTCTGCTATGGGAAGCTGGAGCATCTGAGCAAGAAGCTGAGTTGGGGTGTTAGAGGGCGGGGCTCGTCAACTTTCTTGGCTTTGGGGCATGCATACCCAAATATTCCCTTAATGTGTCTCAGAGCCACACAGATATTTAGATATGGATGCTGTCTTTATCTGCTTTTGATTTGTCCTGTTAAGTAGATGTGTGGTGACTTGCATTGTTCTGACCCTCTGCTTCCCCAGAAACGAGTGCACAGTGAAAAGCGGCTCAACTCTTGTGCTCTTGTGCCTTGTGCATCCAGTGCAGTGTCCATCAACGCTGGCTGGCACTTCTTTGGTGGCATCAACACACACTTGGTGGCCTGGTGGCACACAGGGAAAGGCGGCTCTATCACACCTGCACAGGCTCCACTTCAGAGTGTGTGTTGCCACTTGGAGAGACAAAGTGATCTGTGTTTGCAAAGTGCACGTCTCTGTAACCTGAGAGAATGCAATTCAGAGCTGGAAATTAATAATCAGACAGGCTTAGCAACCAAAGAGACTTCCCAGTGTTTTGCTGGGATCAGAGCCATGAAATTGTGTTTCTTTGTGGACTCCTCTCGCATTTTCAGGTTCTTGTGTTGTTCTAGGGCCATGGCACAATGGATGTGGGGAACTCAACAGGGGAAGGTAGGTATGTGGTGCTGTCTTTGTGCCTCCTGGGTTGAAAAGTGGGTGATGCTCATTCCTGGAGCAGAAACTGGGTGGTGCCTTCTCAAGAAAATTCTTCCAAGGCATCTTTGTGAGCAGAGTGAACAGATCTTGCTGCGGTGTTATTTTTTTTCTGCTCTTTTTCTGTTCATTAAACGATATATATTCTCATGGAGGCTCTAAAATAAATTGTTGTTGCAGAAGCACCTTTTAAAACTTGTCAGCTGTGGGTTTTTTCCCCAGTACCTTTGCCTCTTAGGACCATAAATGGCTTCCTAAAGCAGGAAAAAACCATTATTAATTACACTGCCTAATGAACTCATTTGGCTTTCTGCCCAGCTTCCAAAAACAGCAGTAGCACCAGGCTGGATACTGTTGTCTCACTGTAATTATGTTTATATGGAAAGTTAATTTTTGTTTTCATAAATTGATTTGAGGCTTCTGGAAGCTATTTGGAGATAATTAACTTTGCCCACACAGACCTATATAAGGGCGTTTGTTTACAAGGTAGCGCTCGGTGCTGGAGCATGGAGGTAGGTTCCTGGGATCATCTGGAAATATTCAGTTAGCAGCTCAGGGCAGCTGTTTTCAGACTCGATTCCCTCATTTTGGGCAGCAATAGCAAGCAAACACCACAGCCTTGAGATTTTTCAGGCTGGTAACAACCCTCAGGGTGGACCTGCAGTCCCTCGCTGCAATCCAAACGAGCTGCAATCCAAATAATTCAAACACTGCAAAAGCTGGTGCTAGAATCACAAGCTCCCTTAACGTGAACGACAAACGTGACAGTCCCAAATGGAAAAGGCCTGTAAGGAATGAGACCAGACCTCCACAAATAAGCAGTTGTGAAGGCAAAAGCAGTTCCCATATATCTTTTATAATGGTGAGGATGGAGAACAGGCAGCAGCAGCGTCAGGTGATTGAATGGGGCCTTCACCAGCAGGATGCACGATGTGATACTGCAGAAGTGACTTATTTGTTCAGTCAAAGGCGTGTGTCTTTGGGTTTCTGGCCCCTGCAGTGAACTCTTCCTTCAAATCAATTCATTAATGAGCTAATTTATTATGCATGGAGATCCATTAGAGAAATGTGTAATAACCTCAGGATGCAGAGCCCTGTTCCCAGCACACGGCTACTGAAGAACAAAAGAGGGAGGAAAAAGCAAGGGCTCCTTGGCAGCTCTAAGCCTGTTTGGGAGCTCTTGTCTGACCCCTTTAAAATGCAGGGGAATGCATAAAGCACTCTGGGTCGTGTCTAATAAAGAAGTGGATGGCTTGGCTGAGTGGAGCAGCTTGTGTAGGTCAGTGCCCAGGGTGCTCCTTTTAAAGCTGCATTTTTAAAGTTCCCCTGTCAGTGCTCTCTGGGCTTTCTTCTTTAAGAAAAAGATTGTTCCTCAGAAGCCTGAAAATGTACTAATTTCTTACTGCACACTTCAAAACCGTGGACAAAGCTGCATCAGAAGGCCTTCAGGGTAGGCTGGTGTAAGATGTGTCTCTGCTTTTGCTGGTGGAGGTGCTGGATGGCATTTAGAATTCATAATTTGGGTGTACAGATGATGCTGTCTGTTCTGGTCTGTCTTGCTCATAACAAAGAACAACTTTTCTCAGCCCTTGCAGAAGACTGATGTCCACACTGTAGCCAGACTGCCAGCAAGCCCATAAATTCCAGCTTTTCCTGTTTGAGTCTTTGCATTCCTGTCTCTTGAGCAAATCCCCAGGGTCAGTGTTTTGAAAGTTCTATCTAGTGCGTCGATCAGGATCAGGAAATTTCTACAGATTGAAGGTCAGCATGCTGGAACAACAGCCCTGGATGAGATCAGAGAAAAAAGGAACTTCCAGAAGATGCTTGTGGTGTTTCATCTGCTAATCCTGTTGTTGTAAAAGAAGAAGCACAGCAAAGTGTTAATAGAGATGTTACAGGTTTCCTGAGGTAGTTCACCATCTTCCTCCTCTTCCTTTCCCTCCACTTCCCCTCTTATGCAGCAGCAGGGCTGCAAGTTCTATTTTATTTATGTTTCACCATCTTCCGTCAGTTAGACTTAGGGTCCAACCTCTTTTAACCTATATCTATGACTCTGAGAAAAAAGAGTATTTTTCTGTAGAGGAAACTTGCCCTTTTCCTTTTATTGATGGATGTTCAGGCCCCTGCAGGCCAACCCTCTTCTCAAATTCTGTCATGGGATTGACCAGCACCTTGAGAGATGTGGCAATTCAAGGCTGATCACAGCTAAAGTGAAATTTCCTTTTGGATCCCGTGGTTTGGACACCAGATGGTGAGATGGGTCGAGTACACATGTGCACTCAAAGCACTCATGTTAAAACAAAAATCCTGGAAGCACGTGTGGATGAAGGGCTGTGAATTGGAAGGGCTGCCCCTTCCTCCTCCATCTGCTGAGCTCTCCCAATGATAGGTGAAGGGTTTACCCTTCATCTCTCCCGTTATTTGCTTCTGTATTTTATGGAGACTGTTTATTGTGCACTACAGGCTGCTCCATAGCTGTGTTCCCATGCCAACCACCCTGCAATATGGTGTACATGCTCAGTGAAACAAAGCAACTTTAATCCTCAACCTTTGGATGTCTCCTGCCCATTGGGGCCAAGCCTCCAAAGAGGAACCCTGCTGCTTTCAAAGAGGAGCTCCAGCTTCCAGTTAATTGGGCCCAGTCATTAAAGGAAATTCAGTTTATGTCTACTGGGACTGTGAAGGGAGTAGATTTTTTAATAGCAAATATCTGCAGTGTGTATTGGTTGTCCTCAGGTTAAAAAAAAAAAAAAAAGCAAACTCTCAGCAGAGAAGAAATAATTCAAATTGCTTGCCATTGGCAGAATGGCTGCCCTGCTCTTTAGAAGCTGTATTTATATCCTGTGAGCACCAGCTCATTAGCTCTATTGCTCACACAGATAATCAACAACATAATTAATAATTATTTATATGACACCTATGGCAGAGGGCTTGGGATCACATAGCAAAACATCATTTCCTTATGATCACTCAGGCATTTCTAACTGTGTTTTTTTTTCCTTTTTTCTGTCCCTTCTTGACTTTCTCTGGCTTTTTGTGCCAGTTTTTAATGTTCAGCACACGTTTTTTGGTTAACTTTCCACCAAGTGTGTTCTTCTCTATTATAAACCTCTCTGAAGTTCCACTGGATCCACAGAGTTTTTCAAGTGCCAGAACTTTGCCACCCTGTAGAGCAACCTGGATTGGCATGAACAGCCATAGCTGTGTTAACTTCAATTGCATCTATTTGTCCTGATTTGTGGACTGATCCCTGTCTGCACTTTGATGACAAAAAGCAGGATTTCTCTTGGTTCTGCATTTTCCCAGGCCAAGGCAGGGCTGTGGGATGCTGTGTTTGGGCTACACCCAGGATGTCTGTCCTGGGGAGGACTTCTGAGCAAAGCATTCAGATGCTTTTCCTTGGGTGGGATTTCATCTATTTTAACCAAAGATTTTATTCTCAGACAAAGCTAACCTTCCTCTCTATTTCCCTGGCAGTGCTGTGACTCACATTATGCAAGGCAGCTCCCACACCCTGACCTGTGGGGTGACCCACGGGGCAGCTTTCATTGTGTTTTGCTAATGTGGGGAATTGTTACAGCTGCTGGCATCAAGGGTGACATGCATCAGAAATCCTGCAGTCACATCCCATAAAGGCACTCTCTCTGCGCTGCTGTCAGCCTGAGCTGTGTCAGGGCAGCAGGGGACCGATGTGGGACAGCACAAGTGAGGCTCATTCCTTGCCCAGCACAGCAGAGAAGCTCCAAGAAAGAGGTGTAAGCACCTGGGGACAGGCTGACACTAAGAACGGTGAAGGGGCTCCCTGGGAGATGAGAAGGAGAGCAGGAAATAAGGGAGCAGCCCCGGAACAGGACCTTTGTAAGGTGTAGCTCATGCTGTAGAGACTCATTTCTTACGAGCTTTGGAGAGCAGGTCAGCTGTCAAAATGCATTTGGGAAAATCTGAAGACATGTTTTGGATGGGGAGAAGGGGAAGAAGCTGGTCTCTGTTACTCCTGTGCTCTAGCAAAGGTGTTCTTGCACAGAGGATCCTTGTACTGAAGGAGCAGAGGAAAAGGCTGCATCTGAATAGGATTTCAGCAGATAGGAGACCCTAAAGCATGTTGCTGCTGTCTGAAGCTGCCAAAAGGGAAAGATCTGTGCCCTGCTGGTGGCACCTGCCTGCTGTGGGAAGGCCACTCTTGCCCTGCCCCCTATCTGGATGCCTGTCTGTGGAGCTGGGAGCCCAACGTGCCTTTGCCATATCTGCGAGCCTCAGCCTGAGGCTTGGAAACTGTTTGCTGGCACCATGTGTTGCTAAGCAGATGGGCCTCTGCGTTTGTACCCGCTCAAGTTTTTCAGAGAGGGTGGCTTTGGTGTGGCATTTCAGTAATTGTTGCCAGCACAGAAAAACAGAAGGAAAAGCATCTCCAGTTCTTTACCACCTGCTTCCCCTTCCTCCTTGTGGCCCCCATCCAACACCTAAGTAGGTGCTTGCCCACAAAATGCTCTGGGAGGAAAATGAGAGAGGAAAAAGCCCCACCCAGGTTGACTGCAAGATGCAACAGGTGAAATTCTGATGTGAGGAAATACCAGAAAAGTCTTACCTAAGCATGCTAAAAATACAAGGGGGCGGGGCAGCTGAGTTACTAGAGGGGAAACTTGAACTACTGAAGGAGACTGTAAATGGTTTGAGTGTGACTTGCCAAGGCATTTGCTGATCTCTTTCTCTGAGGGCAGGTACCAGCTGGGGTGTGTAGGTGATGGCAGCATTGTGGGACATGCCATCCAGTCCCTGCCCACGGAGCTGGGTGCTGCAGGCAGCTGGCTGGATTTTCCATGCCATTTTCCTTCTTCCTAGCAGGGCAAGGGTTCAGCCTCTTTCCATGTTCTGGTTCCGAGTTTTGTAACAAATGACATGTAGGGTGTTTTTTTGGTTAACCACAAGGGGTCCATTTGAAGTGGGACACAGCAATGAAGCTGCAACCTGTCTCTGCTGTCCTGTCCTTCTTGAACGGAGTGAAAGAGTTAAGAACAATGCTGCAGAGATAAAATACAAAAAATTACCCAAAGTGTTTTGAGAATTCTTACCTTCCCTCATTAAGTTTTCACCTCCTTGGCACTTGTGGCTTCTCCCCCTTGGTTAAGGGGATTATTGCCCCTGAAAAATGCATTTTGACAGATTGCCCAGGCCTCATCGGCCGATGGGATACAAGCTGACTCGTTTCTCTCCGTCCCAGTGAGTGATCCATCTCTCTTACCCATTGATTTTTCTGTCCTTGTGTCTTGAGATTTATGGAAGTAGAT
Organism: Ifrita kowaldi; assembly: GCA_013398055.1. Taxonomy (NCBI): domain Eukaryota; kingdom Metazoa; phylum Chordata; class Aves; order Passeriformes; family Cinclosomatidae; genus Ifrita; species Ifrita kowaldi. The sequence continues at coordinate 215,937 of VZRS01005083.1, read as the reverse complement.
GTGTCAAAGCACAAATTCTGTTCCCAAACCCCTGAAAGATCAAAGTGGTTAGTATTTCACATCTTCAGCACCCCGTTCTTCTCCCTCTGTTCAGTAAGGGAAAATAAACCATTATGTGTTAAAAACATGTAGCGACAGATTTCTTCATCACCCAGAGGCTCTACATACCAAAACTGGTCTTTGTTACTTTTTTGTGTGTCCATCCACCCCTTGCCATGGCAGTTAACACAATTCCATGGTTTGTGAGCTAACAGGCACTGAGCATATGGGAGAATCGCGAGTTACATAATTATACTTTTTTTTTTTAAATGTAAATTTTTTACCAGATCTCTAGCTGATAAAGAAATAGACATATTGGGAAAGAAGGTGTGGGTGAAACAAGGACAACATTATCCTTGTGCTTGGCCACATGGGTTGGTTTGTTTTTTGGAACGCCCTCTCTTGCAGATGATCTGCCCATAAGTATCTGTTGCGCTTTTTGGTGGTATTTTCTCCTCAGCATTGTTTTTCCTGCCTCTAACACAAAGATGCTATGATTTTTTTTTTTGGTGTGTGACCACATTAAGCACTTGGATCTTTTCTTCCCAAGGGGGCAGAACAAGATATCTTCTCCCTCCTCCTTCGTTGTGACTACTTCCAATTATAGCACGAGGGTGGAGATTTTTTTGCTGTGTTGGTGAACAGGACTCCTGTGTCACTACAGATGTTGCCAAGAAAGAGGCTGATTTAAGACATATTTTAGAATGTAAGTGCTGCCTGAGAAGTACCAGTATATTTTTGCTGCTTCTGGGAAATTTAGCTGCTGCTGCTGCGTTGCTGCTGGAGGAGTGAATGCACCCCCTTTATCTGATCACCACTTCACCCTTCCTCAGTCCTTCATGGCAGCATCCAGTGAACACACTGTGCATAGCTGATGGCTGATATGTGTTCTGCTGGAAAGCTGAATGATGCATTGTATTGTTCAGCAAAACCAGTTGGTGTGTTTATTGTGAGCGTTTGGAGAAATGGAATCAATAGCGTTTATGTAACACTCCTGTCATGCTCTTCAGCCTCTCCCGTGTAACTGTGGATGCCTTTCCTGAAATGAGGAATGAAATGTATTTAATTGTATGCTATGGTGGTCCCAGGACAGCAGCTCCAAAGCTGTTCTGATCACCCCAATGTACAGTAAATACTCCAGCAATTTTCACCTGCAAATGAGCATAAGTTACTCATGTGCAGTGACACATGTGCAGTGTCTTGTTTGTAAATGAGCACAAATAGCTGTGCTGGGTTCATATTTTTACTGTGAAGATTATTATCCCTCTGAAGGCATCGAGCTGCTTGTTGCAGCTGTTTTACTGTGCATTCTGCAGAAAAGGTGGCTGAGCAGAGCAGTCCTGTGCAAGGCAAGACAGTTGTGCTGCCACCGAATCATGGCGTGGCTTTTTTGCTTTTTTGTGTGTGTGTTATGTTACATGCCTCAAAAAGATCATCTGCCTCTGTCACTTTGGACTTGCAGGGAGGAGGTGATAAGTGGCTGCAGTTCTTGCTGTCCTGCACAGAGAGGGCCACGCTGGGCTCTTACAGTTCATTTCTGCTGTGGCAGAGAGCAAATGGTAAATAATTTTTTCTTTCCCCATGAGGGAGTGTGCACCTCCAATATTGTTCAATGGAAGTCTCTTTAACTTAAAAAAATTATTAGAAATTTGTTTCAATCTCAGCTATGTCTTTGGCACTGTAGACAGTGAGGAATTGATGTTCAGGTCATGGTTTACTAAGTGGATCTTTTCCCTAAAATAAATAGATCACCCATCTAGGCTAAGTTTTTTTCAGTGACCTGTAATAAAGTGAAACTCCTTCATAAATGAGCTACCTGACTGGTGCAGGTCAGTGATGTAGGCCTGTACTGAATCTCAGCCTGCCCATCAGTTTGTTCCCTTTGGTTTGCTCAGAAGAGATCTGTGTACCACAACCTGAAACCCACTGGGTAGATCACCCTGTGTTCCAGAGACAGGTCAGGGAAGGCAAGGAGGCAGGGATGAAATCACATTACAAATATTCTTGGCAGTCCTCTCAGCTCTTTAAAGAGATTGCTGCTTGTCTCTTTACTATTCGTTTTGTCTTCTGCTGCTGACTGCAGTGTAGGAGCATCTGATTATTATAGAAAAGATGTGGGATTATCACACTGAAGCAACTAAAACAGTGAAACTTGTTCTTGGCATGATCCAAAGCCTTTTAAAGCTGGTAACAATCTCTGCTTTCATTGCTCAGCCTTTCCTAACTCTTTCCTCCATAAGAAACATTGTGTTGGAACATCTAAAGAGTCTGGTGGGTGCGTGTAAAGAGCCACAGGCTAAACAAGTCTGTGCAGTATTTACCAGAGGCACTGAAGCTCCTTGTGTAATTTTAGTGCAGTCAACCCGGCGGGAAGCAGCGTGCTTCCCTCGATTGGGTGGCTCAGCTGGGCACTGCCCTGTGCTTCAGCCACTGGGAATTGTTGCTGGGACGAGGGCAGCAGCGCAGGATCACAGGCATTTGGGATATGCTGCACATCTGAGTCCGAGGGGGCCCAGGCAAAATGTCCTGCTTGTAGTCCAGACAGCTCCTGGATTCCCTGACTGGAGGAGCTGTGGTCAGAGGGCTGGGTAACAGCAGTCCTGTGGCTTGTGGGGCTGGAGGAGTGCTGGAATGCTTTCCCTGATTGCAGGCTGCAGCACAGAATGAAGGGACTGTGTGAGGGAGAGAGCCCTGCATCCTGTCTCTGCAGCTTCACCCCGAAGCTGTGATGGGAAATCCTACAACTCATTAAGGACATTTTCCTTAGCAATGTCCTTAATCACTTCTCCGGATACTATTTTTTTCCTTCCCTTTCTCTTCATGCTGAGGAGGTAGCTTTCTTCTAAGTGGGTTCTGCTAAGAGTTTATCCCATCTGACTCAGCTCTATCCAGTCCTTGGTCTGCTCTGAGTCAGTCCCTTCCTAGGAATGCTGTGATCATTGTTACTGTTAGGGACCTTTAACTCCAGCTGGACAAAGCTGGCAGCTTTAGGCTTGGAGTCATGTTGTCAGGGCTGCGAATACAGCAGGGTGGGAACCTGGGCCAGATGTTGGGATCTGCCCAGCGGTGACAGCAGGAGGCTCAGCCTGACTGGGAGCACCTGCCTGAGCTGCATGGACAGCCCTCAGAGACACCCCTTCTTGCTGAGGGTGGTGTCCCAGCTCAGGGTGTGTCTGTGCTGTTTGGTGGCCTGGCTGCTCCGGAGGTGTGGCTCTGCTGAAGTGCATGGCACTGGAAGGGCCATTTCCACAGAGGTTTTGTGAGAGAGAGGTCACAGGGCCACAAATGGTATTTGAGGCTGTGTGTGTGACAAGCTGAACCATCCTAGGCTTGTATTTGCTGAATTAGCTGCAGTGCCCGAGGTGACTCCTGGTGCTCCTGCACCATCTGTGGGAGGACAGGCTGAGCTGGGACAAAGCCAAGCAGCACAGTCAGCCTGTCCTCACTGCTGTGGGCCACCAAGGTGAGTTTGTCCTGGATCAGCAGAATGAGGAGAGGAGGGCTGAGGTAACAAAATCTCTAAAGAGCTACCTTGCCCTGTGGGGAACTGAGCAGTCCTTGGCATTATTTTGTACAAAATACTGATCATGACAGCTCCTAACTGCAGGGGATTTTCAGAAGCCTCTGGGGATTTTGTGTGAACATCTGTTTTTGGTAAAGCAGCTCCTTCTAAGAGAACAGCCATGCAAACAAGCTATTCCTGAGTGTGTAGGATTACACTGCTTTAACTGCACTTGCCAGGTTAAAGTCTCTGTTCTACATGGGTACTGGAGAACACTTTTGAGATATTGCTTTGCTGCAATCTTTGTTCTTCCATGGATCTACAGCCTCCTGCTAGCCTTAGCTGCCTGACATGTTACAGACTGTCACCTTAGCCTTTCCCTAATAAAGATGTTCTTTGCCTGTTTGCTTATGAGTCTTCCCTGCCACTCCAGGGGTTTAAAAGAAAGAATGAGTTCAGGTTAAATTACATTAATGTGCAAATATGTACTGATTTCATCTACAGAACACTCTTACAGCTTCCTCCATAAAGCTGTACAAACAGCAGTAATCCTTCCCTCCCTGGACCCCATCAGTCACCAACGTTCTCACACTGAGGTGATGAACTTTCTGTGACACTGCAAAGTCTTGCCCATGGGTGTGTAATGCTCTGTTACTGGCGCTGCAGAGGTAGGTGTAAGGTGTAGGGTGCTGGAAAAAAAATCTCATTCCTTGTTTCCCAGGCTTGCTCTCATCTACTCACTGAACAGCATGAGTTGTGGGGCTCAGTGTTCACTCCTTCACTCCAGGTATCAGATGTGCAGGGAGGAGGGCAGAGGCTCTGGTGGTGAATAAGGCAGAGCCCAGTTTAGCTGATGAGATGTCCTTTGATAGACAGCTTTCATGTCATAAAAGGCTTTTGGCATATAGGAAAGGAGTAGCACCTCAAGGACACCACTGCAACCTGACTTTCCTGCTGTGGCCTTCCCAAGCTGGGAGCAGCAGGTTAATTTACTGTGGCTCTCTTTCCCCGTGCTGCTCACCATCTGGCAAGGAGCCCCTCTGCTCCTCCTGCCAACACAGAACAGGCAGGTACATTAAAACCAGGCTTCTGCAGAAGCACGAGCAGGTCCTTACTGAATGTACCTTAAAACCAGCTCTGTCCATGGTTTATAGCAGAGATGGCTTTCCTGAAATACAAGGCTGTGAATAAAATAGGTACATCAGTGGAGATGATCACAAAGCAGCTCCCTTTTGGTGTGGAAACTGCTAAGGTTGCACTTGCCAAGGCACAGAACTTGCTGTTGATCTCTGCAAAACCTGTTATGCCCTGGAGGCCTTTCATGTGTCTGTTTAATATTGCAATTACACTTGTGTCTTTGCAGGTGAAGGCCAGGGGCTTGTTGCACAGAACTTAATTATATTAGTACATGATTTCTCCAAGCCCTCTTTAAAGATGACTGTGTATTTCATCCTTGGTGCCTGTGCAAAAGGACTGTCCGCTAAAGATGATTTTAATGATGGAGGTGAACAGTTCTTTAACAAGGTGGGACCTTCCTTGCTGAGACACCAAAGCTGGTGGCAGATGTAGGTGGGTATGACCTCGGCTCTAGCTCAGGCAGCCAAGTCAGTGAAATTTTGTAGACTTTAAGTCATGGTATCTTCTTGGAAGGTCCTGTTCTCTGTCTTGCTTTCCTCTTGTGCATGTGTTTGCAAGCCAGTGTAGTGGTAAATCCCCTTAGAGGGAAAGCTGTAGGAGAGGATCACCTGAAGCCTAAGCTGTGTGGAATCCAGGATGAAGTATTTGTTTAAGCATCTCTGCTGTATTTCTTATGACCCTTGACTTGCTTAGTGCTGTGTGTGACCCTGACAGGCAAGAAAAGCCACTTAGTGAAGAAGTGCATTTCTGGAGAGCAGCAGAAAGATTTCTTCACAGTTTGGCTCTTGTATCTCTGCACTGTCTGTAAGCTGGATAAAAGCCTCAGAGGAATGATTGTCTGAGCAAGATTGAATCTGGAAGAGAGGCTCATGGGTCCTAGGAAGAAACTGGCTGTCAGAATGTAGTATTGACTGGAAGAAAGCAAGTCCTTGGAGGCACTATTGACTGTCATTACTGATGTAGGGGAGACTGCCTAAAGTGCCATTTCTTGAGAGTGGCATCATTTTTTTGCTGTACTTTTTTCTTTTTTCGTCTCCTCCCTTTTGCTTATGAAGAGGGTTGGCAGAAAAGCAACACTAGCACGTGTCATGAGTGAGCTGACAGTACATGCTGAGCTGGAGCCTGCTGAGGGACTGGTTTCAAAATGAAGGGCAAGAGAGGGGGGTCCTGAGGGACTGGTTCCCCTCAGTGCGTACTCAGGCTGGAACTGGAAGTGTTTCCAGCCCTTGTTTGCAGAGAGCAAACTCTCCCCTGGACTCACCCAAAGGCAGCTGTCTCGCAGCAGGAGCTGTGAGGCTTTTTCTTTCACCTGCCCACATTAGATGTTGCCTTTAAAAGTGGGGCTTCCATTCAGGAGATGCAATGCCAGGTCACAAACAACTTGGGACAAACCTGGCGTCTGTGGTAGAAAATGTACAGGGAGGAGGGTGAAGGAGCTCAATATTATTTTAAGACTCGGCAGAAATAGCCTCAGGGAAAGTGAATACAGCTGCTTCCCCCCCGTTTGTCTCTGGTATTCCTCCACTTGCTCTCTTAATGCTGAGCCTAAAACAATAGGGGGAAGAGCTCATGGCCCTTTGGGACTGTTGGCTGTTCCAAACTCTTGCAATTAGGCTGGGCAGAGCAGCACTAATTCAAGCAACACTGTCCCAGCCCAAGGGACCATCTTGGTGTTTGGGCTGGATATTTCAAAGCTACTTGGTGGACATGTAGTTTTCTTTTTAGTTGGTTTTTTTTTGGTGTTCGTTTGATTGTTTTTTTCTCTCCAAGGAAGCCCATCCACATTGCTTTGGTGGCATGCAAAGTGTGAGTTTTAAGTTCTCTGGCTTTAGTAATGCATTCCCTGAATTTCAAAAATCCCTCTTTGCAAAAGTTAGTATTTTTGGTTAGGGTTCTGTTTCCATTTGTCTGCTTTCAGACAACTCAACAACTCCTTCAGAACATAATGACTTCGTGCTGTGCATTCCACAAAGCTGTATCCAAAAAGTCCTTGAGGAGCACGTGGACATCTATTGAAGCCATACAGCAAAATTCCAGTTTCTCATGTACTTTCCTAATGGCACAGCCTGAGGATAAGGAAAGGGATAATGCAATAGGCTTGTGCATGTTAATGCTTTCCTTATCCAGCACTTAACTATGTACTAAATAAGTTCTGAAGTCCTTCACCCCTTAATGCGGTGTCTTTGGGAACTGAGTACCCTGTTAGCAGCCTACTGACCTGTTCTGGTGCCCTCATCTAAAATGGGGGTAGGATGGCAAAACCTAGTCAGCCACAAGTAATCTGTGCACACAGATTCTAGGGATGTTTGATAGGAACAGATATGCCCTGTTCCCAAAGCAATATGGGAGGGATGGGAAAGGGTTGCTGCCCAGGCTGCTGGAGGTGCTGGGTAGTGTGAGGATGAAAAGGCAAGAGAGATTGAGAAAGGGTGATGCAACATCCCACCTCTTACCACAGATCCTCACTCTGGCTGGCATTGCTCCGAAGGGGCTCTGCCCCCCAAGGGTGTCTGGTGTTGTGGGGTGTCCCAGCTGAGTGTCTGGCTTTTCTCCCTCGAGGACACATTGGCTGGGATGCTGAAGTGACTCAGTGTTTGGATGTCTGGACATTGTTTCAGGCAGAGGATTTGCTGCATTGTCTATGACTGAGATGGTTTTGGATAACCCTGTTGTCCAACTGTCTGGTTAAGGCTGAGATGTAGGTAGTCCTTGTTTTGTTCATCTAAGGAGGTGAAGGAAGCATTTTAAGGAGGCTGTTAAAATCACATTCCTGATTTGAGATGCCTTTCCCCTTTTCTACTTCCAAAAGGAAGATGCTTTTTTGGAAGTGATTTTAGTGCTTATCCTTGAAATCTCTCTTCCCTTCATTTTCCCATCTGGATGCAGTTAGGCTTTACATCCTTTACCCCATGACTCAGCATGCCTCTGTGGCCTCAACCCCCAAGGCTCTGCTCCAGGGCTCTCTTGGAAGCACCATCCCCTGTAGAGTGTTGTCTTCCTGGCTGCTGTGACTTGGCTTGGGAAACTGGGTCTCACCGACTTCAGCAACTCTATCTTATCTTCAAGGTACCTCTCAAGGTTTTCACTCAAAGCCTTGGAAATGGTCTGGCATCCACGTTATCTGCAGAACTGACTCAGCTGCCATGATCAGCTTGAAAGTTTAGCTGGACAGGATTGGGGAAAAAAAAAAAGAGCAAAACTATTTTGTTCCTAATTAGAAACACTGGAGAAAAAAATAATTGAGGAATATGTGTTAAAAACAACGAGCTCTGCTCATGGCCTGTCTGGGAGTCGGGGAGATATTCAGTCAGCAGGCTCCTGGGTCTCAAATTCTCTTGCTCCGGGCAGGGGCTGTAGCGACCAGCCCAAGCTGTGCGGGTAGGAGGCAGAGCGGGTGGGTGTCTCTGTGGGACAGGAAACCAGGGCACCCAAGCCAAAAGGAGTTTGCCAAGGTCAGAGGGTGGGTTAGTGGCAGAAATTGAACTGAGTCACCTGGAGCCTTATTTTGGGGGCAGCGGGGCTCAGTTCCAGAGGTGTCAGAAAGCAGACACAGCACCTTGTGGTGCCTCAGTCCTGGCTCTGGAGGCAAAAGGAGGCTGAGGCTTTGTGCCTGGCTGGGGAGAAGCTGCTGAGCTTGTTTTAACAGCACCCTGATACAAGGCACTTGATTCTCAGGGAAGTTTGCCAGAATGCTGGCAGTGACTGAAGGTAGGAGTGAAAGTAGGGATGGGGTTGTTTAAAACAGCTCTGCTGTTGCCTTCTGGAGAAGGTCACCAAAGGGGGTTGAAGTGGACATTTGCAGGAATTGGATACTTGACTCCCCTTTGCGTCTTAAAAGAAAAATGGCCATCCTGGATTCATTTTTCCCCTGAAGGGGAAAGCTGTGTGCTAGACTGTCCCATTATACTGCAGCAGACACGGAGATCTCGTTAATTTAACTGCCTCTTACTTCAGCTGAAACATATTTGCAATTGGAATACCATTCCTGCTCACTGAGCAGAGTCCTGGAAGCCACAGGCTTTTGTGTGAGAGATCCAATTAAAATACAAAAAGAGAGATGAGGTGAGTAAAGCTCTCCCCACAAATTCTGGGAGGGATTTCCTGCATGAGGCCAGCCTTGACCTTGAGCATTCCCAAGTCCTTTCCCCGGGATGCTGACCCAGTATTCATAAATCATTTGAGGCATGAAGTGATCTTTTTATTTAATAAATAATAAAAAAAAAGTAATTGGATTGACATAAATTAAAGCTGAGTTAACCTGTCTGGAATAATTGGATTGGTAATAATGGGCAGCAGTGTGGATTGAAGTAGGTCACAGTTTAACCCGGAGGCCTGGAGAGGCTATTTTTTTTTTTCCTACCCCTCCCCTCCTCGCCCTTTTTTCTTTTTTTCCCCTCTGAGAGCACAAAGAAATGTGATGGGAGGGAGATAACCAGTGTGTGCCCTGTGCATGGGGCTGCTCATATCTGGGGAATCGCTTCGGGGGAACTCCAGTTCCAAACCTGGATGTTCCTGGGAATAATGTTCCCTGCTTCATTGCTGGGAAGTGATGGACAACTGTGACAGAAGCTGTATTGTACATGGTTTCAGTGATAAATCATTGCACAGGGATTAACCCTCCATCCTTTCCTTGCTGTCCTTACATACCACTGATAAAGAAAAGGCTGGAGGAGCTGCTGTGAATTGGGGCTTTCCAGTGACAATGAAATGTGTACATCACTGGGGCTTGGGGTTGCTCTCTTCTATTATTAGCATATCTGTAAATGCCCCCCTAGGTATTCTATGTATTTAAGTTTGACTGGACTCTTCTGGTGTCCTTGGGTAACAGCAACAGTGATAAATAACCATAGTGTTGAATAAAATCAGGAGTTTTTAACTCAAAGTAGCTTAAAGCTATTTTGCATTGCTCTGCTTCTGACTTGAGACCTTCAACACTCTTTTACTACTGGTTAGAAATGATGAGTACTGCTGAAGTGCATCCAAAAGGAGTGATTCCTCCAACCCTTGAAAAATATCCCAGGCTTGGGAAGTAACTCTAGGATATTGCTTCAAAGCAGTTGCATGGTCCTCTCCCAAGACCTTGATTGGAAGCATTGCTGCGTTTGACACCATATCCTTCACTCCAGTGAAATCCAAATCCACCAAGGCACAGATGTTATGCTAAGCACATGAGAAATCTCGTCCCCATTGGGATAAAAACATTTCCAAAAGGAACCCATTCCCTCAGAGTGGCAAGAGGCCAAGAGTACCACTCAGGCAGTTGAAAAATGAGCTGTGTAGAAATCCTCTCGAGATGAAACCCTCCTCTGATCCTGGAGCAAGCAGGATATTGAGAGTATGTGCTAAGGAAAGGTTCATGGCCCTGTGGCACGTCCTGGGAAGGGCTGGAGAAGTGGACATGCTGCACACCATGCTGGAGGTGTGGAGCCAAGCAGGGATGAGGAGGCAGTGCAGAGAGACCAGCCCTCCTGCTTGCTTCTCTCCAGGGCTGTTCGGGTCTTGTTTGCTTTATTCTGTAAGAAATTGATGACGGTTCTGGGGTTGCAAGTTAACTGGACCGTGTTCAGTTCCTGTGGCCAAATCCTACTGCCTTTCCAAAACTGCCTAAGTAGTTCAGATTGTCATGTTAAAACCACTTGCTGCAAATGGCTTATTTGGAACAGTGGTCGGTGTAAAACGTGTCCTCAGCCATGCTGTATCACCTGCTCGGCAGGGAAAGTAGGTTTTGGAGAATTACAGTGCCACTCTAGAGCTTTCTGTCTGACCTCTGCAGCCACACCCTGATGCTGCTGGGCTCAGTGGTAAAATTCCCTGGGTTTTTGGTGGGACACTTGGTACATTTTGCAACATTTTGCTGTGAGCAGACCAGTGCGTCCGTGGCAGGGAGTGGCCGGAGCAAGGGCTGCCTGTCCGTGCTGTGCTGGGGCTGCTCCCTCGCTGCCCCATCGCAGCTCCTGGGGGAAGGATCATCGGTCCCTGTGCCCTTCCAGGACAAGGGAGGGCTGAGGGAAAGGGAACACTTCCGAGCCACCATCTGCTCAGGAGCAGTCCAGCTAGACACTTTTCTTTGCCTAGAGCTTATGATAAAGTCACAGCGTGGACTTAAATAATTAGGAGATGCCTGGCTTTGGAGCAGAGAGTCACTTCTTTCCCCGCTGACCTTGGCTGATTAGCAAATATTTGGTATTATTTGTAGAATCCTATCAAAGCAGCCCAGAGGTATTCATCTGCTTAAAAGCCTCTGGGAGATCTCTCTCCCCCATGGGGGTACTGCCCATCCTGGCTCTTCAAAGCAGGTTTTTTGATTAACTGACGGGAGATGCATTTTTAAGATCTTGTGGTTTTTTGATGCCTTTTTTTTTCTCCCCACCCCCTTTCAAAGAAGGGAGAAACTTAACATCACACTAGTCCCTTTGTGGCAGTTTGGAAGTTAAATTTACCAGGACCATTATCTTTAACAGCTGCTGCTGTCTGACAGATTGAGTTTATAGTCGGTCTTATAGGCACTAAAATCACTTTTATCCTTGTGGGTCCAATTTCAGAGCTATTCAATTTATTATCTCTAACAGCTTAACAGCTGTTCTCCCCACTCCCTCGTACCCCTCTGCCCCTCACTCCCTCTGGCTCCCCAAAGCTCAAACCTAAGGGTCACCCCTTAATCCTGGAGGCAGGAGCAGGGATGTGCACGTGCTCTTCCAGCAGCACCTGGAGCTTTAGCGGAGACAGGCAGCCTCCACTGATGGAGGAGGCCCCTGCTCTGGCAATTTTTTCCAAGTGCAGCACCAAGCCATGGCCACAGCAATCTCACAAGAGCTGTTCCCTTCTCATTACCTTGGCAGAGGAATCTCCCCGTCCGTGCCTCAGTTCCCTCTCAAGCAGAGGTGTTAAAGCTTTGTCTCCACAAGTGGTGAGGCCACCGTGCACCTTGGCAGCAATTAGTCAGCTGTGTTAATGGGTCGAAGGGAGGCTTGTTCTTGCTGCAATTACTCCCTGCTCAGCAATGGCACACGTTTCCCCTACCACCTTTCCCACCCGCCCCATCCCCTCATTTTTCTCGCCGCTCTGCAGAAGCATTGATTTATTGTGTGAGTAGACACTGTGATGATGAGATATATTGTGAAAAATCGCTGAAAATTAGTAGTGAGAATTCTAAGATGGATTTCACTTATTTCCCTGTAATGGTGGTACATGATCTATTACACCTTGGCTGGGGCTAAGTTTCCCTGAAGTTAATGGGAGGCTTCCTGTTGACACATGTAGTCTTCGGATCAGACCTGTGGAGTTTTGGCACTTGTCAAGCGATAGCAAAATCTCAGCAAGTCTTGTGGCACAAAGGAGACTATTCAGACCTGTCACTGAGTGTCTGTTTCATTCTTTTCATCTTCTCCTCCATTCTATTCAAGTTCTTATGCTGCTCTTGTTCCAGTGGTGCCCGAGTGCCCTCCAATGGTGCTAATGCTCCCACAAAGAGATAATAATGATACCCGGCTGCTTCAGAGAGTCCCTTTCTGCTCTGCTTCATTTCCCTTCCACCTTGCAGACAGTCTGATTATACCCCGTGGCTATTCCTACTCTCTTGTCAGCTTCAGAAAGGAAGAAAGAAGTCATTAGAAACCAACAAAAATGTTAATTGTATCATAAATCTCTGAACAGAGCAGCATTTCAGCAGTTTATTCTGATTTGGGTGTGTGGCACTGCAGCTAAATCTGCTTTTCTTTTTCCTGTAAGTCACTGAAAGGCTCAGGAAAGATGGAGGAGACAGCCTGGTTTGCCAAAGCTGTTTGCAACATCAAATAGGGCTGCACAATCTCAGCATTTAAGCCTTAGACCTATTTTGGAAGCAATACTTAAAGAAGTACTAAATAAATTCTGTATGGTTTTTCTTTTTATTAGGCTGAAATAAGTGATAAGTGTTTGCATGCTTTTTTTCGGTGTGTGTTTCAAGAATGGCTTTAAGGGCATATGGGACTGAGAGCACATCCAGCACAGTAGCCTCTCTTCAGAAGAGTTGGGCTGATGCATCTTCCTAACAGAGGAAAGGCATCAGTAACAGTGTGACCGTGTGGCCAGGGGAATCACTCATTGGGCCAGAGAAACTGCAGAACTGGATTTAAACAAAGAGGTCTGGAACTGTAGCAAGGAGTGCTGGACTTGGAAGAAAGGCTCAGAGCAGAGGGTGCTGCCAGGTCTCCTTGCAAAGGCTGCTGGAGCACGTCATGGAAACAAGCTGGTGACCTTGGAGAGACTTTCATCAATGGTGTAAGGGGTGTGACCAGGGTGTATTCAGGGAAATCACTGAAGTGATTTCAAATGGACAAAATGGGAAAGTTCGTTCTACACAAGCTCAGGGAGCGCTGTTTGCTGCCAGCAATGGGCTTATGGAAGTAGAGGATGCCTTTCCTTCAGGCCAGTGTCCATCCAGAGCTCCCACCCATGCTGGGACTGTCCTTCTCAGGTGTGGCTGTACTGGGGAGCCTCATGTCCAGCCTGTGCTGCCCTAACTGAAGCAAGTTACCACTGATTGATACCTTCAGCTCGGATGTGGCAGAGCCAGGAGGGATCTCAGGGCTCAGGAGTGGCTCACACCTTGCAGGCAGGTGGGTGGCAGCCCAAGGATGGGGGACTGCAAGGTCTGTGGAGAGGCACAGCCACTGCTGTGCCTTCCCCATCAGGTTCTGATGAGTTCAGGTCCAGCTGTTCTCACACCACGTGTCTGTGGATGTGCTTTGTGCTTCCATCCTTTTTGCTTTTCTCCCTATTTCAATCCAGTTTGACTGTGGCCAGTCCCTGGTAGAGGGGAGGGAGGGAAGGGGAGGGTTAATCCAATCCTTTTATCTTGCCCTTTGTCTAATTGAAACCACAACAAATGGCACAGTTTAGGTTTAAATGTAATTGTGTTTAATGAAACATTAAGGGCAATTAAAGGAGTTACCGTGGCAGCCTCTCTATACCCTCCAGGGTTATAATGGTCTGATGAAGTGCTCTTACTGGCTCTCTTGGCAGGGGGCTGTTAATTGCGTTAGAAACTGATAGTGGTTTTCCTTTAATACTGAACTTTCTCTGGGTATCCATCTCGCAGGCATTTGCTCGTGATCAGTCTCTGGAAGTTGGGAGCAGCACATGGGCACGGTGGCTGCCCAGGAGGATGGATGGGGCACTGGGGGCTGCTGAGGCATCCCTCTCCTTGACTGAGCCCCTGAGCTTTGGTCTGGACAGTCACTGGCACTGGAGGCACCCACTGAAGCCCTGAGGCCTGAGTTCCCTTTCTGCCCTAATATTCTGCTGGCTTTATTGCTCATGGCAGACAATGCCTTATGTTTTTTGCCTGGGAAAGGTTGTCCTGATATAGTTAAGTTAGTTTGAGGGTTGTCAGCAAAAGGGAAAACATATTGTGCAAACTGAGATGATTCATGCTTGTAAATATTATATAGTTACTATCAATCTCAGACTTTTAAAACAAGCACCTAGAGGTCATTGCTGGAGATTTCACAAACACAAAAATTTGGCACCTTCCTTCTTAAAATGCAGCCTGAATTTAAAGCCGGTTCCTCACATTTTAAGACTTTGACTCATACCTGACTCATGCTGTTTTTAAAAATACAGATGGGAGTTGGCAAGAGTGTGATAAACTGAGGCACAGAGGGACAGCAAAGGCAGCCCCAGCACCACCACTGAGGTCAGGCTTCTCCCACACCATCCTGAAAGGTAACCCAGAGGGAACCAGGAGCAGAGCCAGGAACAGGATGCCCAGCTCTAATCGCTTTCCTGCATCTTGAAGAAATAAGCACTGCTAGGGCAGCAAAATAAATACCAGTTAAAAAAACCGGTGGTGTAAGTAGACAGCAAACAGTCCCCTTGCAGAAGAAGTGGGGCAGACTGGGCTCTTTCTTTGTCTCTGCTGCCTCTGCATAGAGAAACTGTGGCTTGAGAACAAGGTTAACTGCTGCCTCCTGAACATGGGGCAGCTTTGACAGCAGCTTTGTGGCAGCAAGGCTGCCTTCGCATCCCTGACAGGATGACTGCTCTGTAAATCTTAGTAAAAGATGTCACAGCAACACGTGTCCCCCAGAGACTGGGAGGGGAAGGGAATGATATATGAGCAAAACCTGTCTCTAGAGTCCTGCCATCTATTTCTCAAGTCTTAAGGAAATGCTGCCACTATGCTGCCTCCATTTGTCTCAAGTAAATATGGAGGGAAACTTCTAAAATAAGAGGCCTTTAAATATATATTTTTTTTAGGCAGAGGTTATTTTTTAACACAAAATACTTTTTTTTTCCTCTCCTCAGCACATTTTCCAGTTGCTTTCATAAATAAATAACTTCATGCACCTCCTTGTCTCCACCTGCTTCCTGCCCCATTCAGCGGGTGCTTCCTGAGGCCTGGGGAGAGCCAGGCAGTTATCTCAGCCTCCAACAGCTCCTCGGGATCCTCTGGCCTTTCCACAGCATGAGGGGGAACAGATGGATCCTTATCTCCATCTTGCAGCCCAGGAGCCAAAGCCTGTGGAGTTCTGGGACTTAATCATGCTCACTCAGGAAACCTGTGGTTGATCAGGAGCTAAATCCTGTTCACTTTTTTGGGGGGGTAGGGAACAGTGACTGGGACATAACAACAACTGTATTTTTGGGTCGTGGCTTCCCTTACCAGCCATTGTGGACTGGCTGGGGAGGTCTGTGTTCCTGGGGTGTGTTTGTGTGGCTGTGTGTACCTCAGCTGGCAGGTACAGCCCGTGGGCTGTGATGGTACCACACAGCTCTTGGTGAGCCGAGTGTGCTGTGGTGAGGAACTCTCAGTAACTTGCAATGGTCCTCAGTGGTGGGATCCAAGAGAAGAATCCTTCCTCCTTCCTGGTGTTGAGATAACCAAGGAGGTATGTTTGGGGCTGTCAGTGTTTTCCATTAAAAGGGTTTTTTTTTTTCCCAAACACAGAAGTATTCTGAAAGTGTTTCTACCTGAGACTTCTGTTAATTCTTTTCCGGACTTTGTAGCTGCTGGGTGCCCAGACTTGGTATCACCCATGCCTACTTGTCCCTAGCAGTAGGAAATCCAAGGAAAACAAAAGGGTTAACCTGAGGCTTCCCTGCCATGGCCCTTTGGGTGCTGTTGGGTAGCTCTGCCCATGCCCTGAGGAGGTGTTTTGCATAGCAATATGAGGAGTTTTTCTCCCACTCCCCCATCCTTTCATGCTTGAAGAGCTCTGTGGCTGCATGAAACTCTCTCTAAGAAGGATTCATCTCGCCCTTCACTTCACAGGGATTAAGGGCCTCTCCTTGGTCTGGGATGTACTCCCTTGCTCCCAGGGAAACTGCAGGGACTGCTGTGTTTCACTGTGACTATTCTTCTTTTTCTTCCCCCTCTTGTGGATCCAGAAGGCTGTTCCACACACCCCTCACAGTTTGTGCTCCAAGATCCCTCAGTCCACATCTCCTCGCTTTTCCTTGGACCACTGCTCTCCTGAAGATACCAGCCTGTAGAACAGTGGGCATGTGAAAAAAGGGTGGGGAGGGTAAATTAGATCACCCCACTCTGGGTGCACTGATCCTCATCATCTCAGCTGCCCCATCTCTGGCCATACACCATTGCTTCGGCGTGGTGCTGCAGGAGCAGGGACAGGGCATTCACACTGCTTAAGTAAAACATAATGATTTAAGTTTTATTTAATTTAAACAATAAAATGGCCATTAAACAAGTTATGCATTGACCACCTTACCATGCCCTCTAGTGCTAATCCTGATTAAGTGTCTTTATTACTTGGCTCAGTTGGCCTTTTTTAAATGACAACGGAACACTTGATAGCACGAGTGCAAACTCTTTCCCTCTTGGCAATTATCTCCCTTCCTACTGAGTTTTGCAGGAGGAAGGAGAGGGGGAGAGGGAAGGAGAAGGGAGAGCGGGTTGGCCAGGGGAGAAATCCAGCGGCACCTGATCCGTTTATCACACAGATATGCCATAGTGGAGGCTTAATGGAGATTTAAATAATTCAGAGCACTCAGCCCCGCTAAAGCTGTATAATGAGCCTTCTGCACTGTGAGCCACTGCTCGGCTGAGCATACGAGCAGGGAGGTCGTGTGGTTTTTCCATGCATAATTAAAGGGATAAAAGGGGATTTAGAGCAACAGTGTTACAATGAAGCATGCGGACAGAGGCTTCACTTTTATTTAACTTGGAAATGCCAAACTGTTTTTGACTTGCAGAATAAGCTTCCCTCTTTCCTCTTTTTTTTTTTAATACATATAGAAAAACCATGTTTTTGTATATATTTCTCCCATCCCTTGCTGACCTGTCCTTGCTCCCCTCTGTCCCTTAAGCATGGGGTTGTCTCTGAAGAGGATTCACAGTGATTCTTGTTTCACACTGGGACAGCAGCTCTCAGCTCTGTGGCTATTCAAGGTGGAACAAGCAGGTGTGAGCTGAGAAGCCTTTTCCAGCATGTTTCATGTTCCCTTTGTTTCTGCTGAAAGGAATGGCTCTAGATGAAGAGAATGAGAAGGAAGATGGGAAGAATACTGGGGATCACTTTAATGGTGTGATTTACCATTTTCTACTGTGTTGTTTACAAAATCTGGGGCAAAATGTGCTGCCTGGATGGATGGGTCTGAGACAACTTGGTCATTCCTGGGTTTTATTGCTCCTTTCTGCTCCTCTGCCCTGTTCTTTCAGGAGCAACCAACCTTCACAGCCCCTGAGATGCTGTGTGGGGCACTTGGGTACCTGCCTGCTGCACAGCTGGGCCAGGAATGATGTTTCTCACGCTGCCCTTCATCAGCTTGCTGTATCTGATCTGCCCCTCAACCCTTGCTGTTGACAGAAGGAGAGAATGGCTTTGCATTATCCTCCTCCTAGGAAATGGAAGAGCACGTTTTTGTGCTGAAAGTTGCTATCAACCACGTCTGGAAAACTCTGCCGGTCTAAAGTGGTGGTGGGTGATAATTAACACGTCTTTCATCAACCCCTTATCACAGCCCCAATCTGCTGTGGGAGAGCTTCTCAAAGCAAACAGGTCTGGTTTCATCACAGCTCTTCCCAGCTTGTATCCCTGCACTTGTCCCTGTGGAGTGGGGGCAAACTGGAGACAGCTCCAGTGGTCTGGGGGATCCTGAGAAGGTTGGGGAAGTGAAGCATAAGCTCACCTGTAGGAAGATGTTGCCTCAGGTCACCAAGGAAGGTGAGCTCAGTTTGGCATGGCTGCAAAATGAAATTTATGTTGTGGGTGGAGGTTAAAGGGACTCCAGGGCCATTGAGGCTGGCAAAGCAAAGGTTGAGAGGGGTTCCTGCTGCTCCTTGTACGTAGGTGGAGAACCGTTCTTGCAGGTCAAGATCAAGACAAAACACGGAGTGGTGAGTGCCCAGTGGGAGTGGTGAGGCCTAAAAACCCAACCGGTTTTAAGGAGATACGTGATAACTTGCAGAAAGGGATTCTGTGATGTTTCTGCCTGCAGGGTACACGGATCATTAAATCAGGAGGTGCTTTCTGCCCTTTGATCCTTAATAACCCCTTTGCCCAGGGCTGTGGGAAGCACTGCAGCAGCTCATGGCTGACTCCCTGCACAAGCGTGTCCGTGTTCCTTGGGTGTCTCCCACCTTCACCACTGTCCCCAGGCAGAGCTTCAGAGTTGCTTGTCACTGTGATGTACAGCCAGGAGCACGAGCTGCTGCCTCACTTAATCCCTAGAATTAATTCATTATTTTCCTTTAGATAAAGAAAACAAGGAGGAATCTGTGGCCACTGCATTCACCTTAATGGCGTGTGCCTGTCAGTTATTTGTTGCTGGGTGGGAAGCCAGGGCCGCTGTGACATCCTGCACGGTCACTGTAATGGAAACATCCATCTTGTCTCCCTCAATGCACACTCTCCATTTAGGAATTTCGAAAACACTTCTGTCAAATATCACTCTCTGCACAATCCTGTTAGCAGGGCTGAGGAATGGAGTCTCAAATTAAGACCGATCCCTCTGATAACCACAGTGCTGTAGGAGAGTCATCTGCTCAGTCAGAGCTATTTATTATATTTGATTAGCTGGGATGGCAATATTCACAACCCACTGTAAATTCTATTAGGGGCATTCTGAGGCCCAGAAATGCAAATTAGGCTTCCCAACACACATATGCATACCTATCGCCTCTTTTAGCAAATGGGTAATTTCCTCACATTTATTTCAGTGTTGTTACAAGGGAGATGTTGATGCCTTCCCTTTGCCAGGAGGAAAGGGAGAGGGATGAGGAGGACACTACTGGGTGGTGAGACAGTCCCACGTTCTCTTTTCTCTTCATTGTGAGACCCTGCATGGCAGCAGCTCCAGCAGGTGTTTTGTGAGCCCATGGCTTTCTACCTCCCAGCTCCCCCTAGCCCACATCCTACAGGCATCCCCTTCCAGATGGGTGCTCAGGAGCACAAGTCTGTACAATGCTGGACAAACCTCATGGGAGACTGGCCTGTGGTGAAGCTGTAAAGACAGGGCAGGCCCTTCACTCTGTTTTGTTGTTTCTCCTTTATTTGATGCAGACAGGCCCCAGGCAGCTCCAGCTGGCTGCATGACACCAAGTCAGGTTGGAAGCTCAGGGCTGGCTCTCCCCTGGCACAGCAGACACAGGACAGGGTAGGTTTGCTGAACAGCTTCATTAATAATAATTGGTCAGGTATTCTGAGGCCTGTGCATAAAAGGCACATTTTAATCCGATTGTTTTTCTGGATGATGTCAGTGCAGGTCACTGAGGTGCCTTTGACTCCAGTGGAGTTGGCATTAGGTGCATCCTTTCAGGAAAGGAAGGCTCTGTCCTGTGGGCAGCTCACAAAATAGTGCATCCACAAGTTCCGTTTGTTTGTGGTGATTAGTTCTGCCAATAACTGAAGGAATTTATTAAGGGCAAACAAAGCAAAGGTTATTTGGGAGCTAACAAGCAGCACTGCTGGTGGTTTGCTTTCTTCTTCTGGTCATATTTTATTTTGAGAATAATTTTCATAATGGCTCATTAGTGTCTGCATTACATAATCATTTAATAATACACATTATCTAGTAGTGTACTATCCATTGATCTAAGAGTTAGGTTCATCAAAACTGGTTATTCTGTGATTAATAGGTTTTTAATAAATCCCTTTTTTAAAGGGTGACTAAACCTCTGAAAGAACAACACTGACATAAATCTGATCTTTATCTTTTCCCCACCTTAAGTTCTTATACCTGTTTGGTAGGATGCTTACCACATCTGTGTCCCTTTGATGTGCTTCCCATTGTGTGTGTTTCCCTAGGATTTTTATTAAGGTGAGCTGCTGCAATGCTGCATGACTAAAAGAAAATCCTTATAGAGCTGGAGGTACCTGGCAGTGTATTTAAATCTTCTTAAGCAGTTAAAAAAAAAAATTCCCAACACGGTGAATGAAAATCTTATCTGGGCATGATAAGGATCCCTTGGTCCCTGTAATATAATGTAGTTTGTTTCTTCCAGCCTCACAAATGCTTTTGTTATCTTTGCTTTGATTTTTTTCCTTCTCCCCTCTGTATTGCTTTGATTTTTTTTTCCCCCTTCCCTTTTCTCTTTCATCATTGTTGCTTGTAAATCCTTCCCTTGGTAGAGATTAGAGCAGGAATGAGTGATAGATGCTGTCAGTAACAGGAGCTAATTTTACCCCTGATAACGGCTCTGTGGTTTGTACAGACTTCACTGTGCCGATGCAGACACGCACCTGGGGGCCCATCCTGTGTGTGCCCTGCTGGGCACGGGGGGCTGAGCTGCTGGGCAGGATGGGCTCTGCTGGCAAAGCCTTGTGCTGGGAAGAGTCTCTGCCAGTGCTTCTCCCCAGTGAAGAATTCCCTCCACGCTCACAAATAAAGCAACAGCAGTTTTTGAGTTTTCCACGAAGAGTGTTTTGCCTTCTGCACAGGAGTGTGCATGTGGTTGGGGTGGGAGAGGGGTGATCTGCCTTGGGGTCAGCCCCAGGTCTGGGGAGAGGATTTCCCTGGCACCTATGCAAGGATGCAGCTCCCAGCCAAGCAGGGAGGATTTTGGGGTGTCATGGGCAGGTCCCGTGGCGATGGCACTGGAAACTCATGTAGTAACACCACCAAGTATTGCTCAGGGTGGTACTACTCACTGCTGAGACCTCCTTTTGGAGTTAGGACCTGCACATTGCTGCTGGGGCGTGATGCCAGCTCTCCCTGTGAGCCACTGTTCGTAACACTGAGGACTGGGAGCTCAGAGGTGCTGCTGTCCCAGCCTTGTCTGCCCCCCAGAGTGACCCAGTGCTCTTTGGATGAGCTCCTTGCTGCTGCTTTGTGCTCATCTTGTACTACCCACAGGGAGGGAGTGCCAGGCCACAACAGGAGATGCCATAGCCCGTGTGTCAGGAGGGACCAGAGCTAGGAAAGAAGAGGGCTGCAGCAGTCCTCAGCTTTGCTCTCAGTTAGACAGTGGGGGGAAAGCACTGCTGGAATGGCTCACCAGTGCCCTTGACCTGCTCCTCCCTGGTCATGCCCTTTGTGGAGGATGGGGTTGAATTTGGCCTCGCTCTTTCCCCTCATTAAGTCAACACTCAACAGGTCATTTTTCCTGGTGTTCTTACAAGGGACTGAGTTCTGGGAGGGGATTTGCACAGCAGATGAAAGATGGCTGAAAGGATGTTGGAAGTCTGAAGTCGTCTTGAAGAACAGCTGTCACAGCCAGACTCCAATGCAGGTGGTTGCTCTCTGCTCATTTGAAGTTGCAGCTGCAGTGCCCATGAGGGTTATTCACTCCTCTGGCCTGTGCTGGTGAGTTTGATTACTGTGGGTCATGTCCCAGCCCCAGAAGGGTTGCAGTGATCTTGGTTAACTGCTTGTCCTTGGATAAAGGCTGAGTGAAATCTTTGCTTTATTCGGTGTGACACAGTCACGTCGAGCCTCTGCACTTTTTAATACCAGTAGTAGTGACTGAAGGGATCCAGTAAGGCAGCTCGCTGTGGTGCTGTCCCCTCTGCTATTTATGAAGCAGAGCCAGGCCATCCCTTTATTTTGAAGTATTTCAGGTGCAGCAAGGTCTATTCTTCATGAAGCTGTTACCAGTTAGAAAGGTGGAGGAAGGATAATGGTACAAAGCTGTGACACAGCTGTTCCAGCCCTGTTCCAATATGGGCTGGGAGCAGCTGACGGCCTCTGATTGCTGGTGATTTTCTTAATTATGGTTAGAGATAAACAGGGGGTGGATAGAGAGCAGATGCTGTCTGTGAGGCCAAGTCTTCTGCTACTTGCAGGATCTGTGGTAAGAAGAGCTCTACTATGAAATAGTTTGTGCCTGTTGGGAGTGTTTGGGTGTTAATTCTGTGTGGTTTTGCTGCCTTTTGATGGGGTAATGGTAATCTGT
Source organism: Ifrita kowaldi (assembly GCA_013398055.1). Taxonomy (NCBI): domain Eukaryota; kingdom Metazoa; phylum Chordata; class Aves; order Passeriformes; family Cinclosomatidae; genus Ifrita; species Ifrita kowaldi. The sequence continues at coordinate 193,924 of VZRS01005083.1, read as the reverse complement.
GTAATTACAGGGTAGTTTCTCGTTAATAACTGCTTCAGTCATTTCTCCCTCCTGCCTTCCCCACCAATTTCTTTTCTTCTGCAGCTTAGAATGATATTACTCATAGAATCATACGTATTTATTTTGTCTAATGGAAATACATGCAGTGGTTTGTAAATCAGGTACAGGACCTGAATGCTCCAATGGTTCTGTCACTGGGACAGTCATCCTTCACCCCTGCAGTGTGGAGTCAAATGGTGGCTGTGTGAGAGGAGCTGCAGGTGTTTTCTAAACCACTGGCCTTATCAAATGCTCTCCTCACCCCTGTGGAGCACCACCAAAGGAAAGTGGATTTGTGCAGCTTTTGGTCTTACTGTCGTTGCTTTGGACCCAAACTTAGAATCACAGAATCACTTACGTGGGAAAAAACCTGTAAAATCACCAGGTCCCACTGTTAACCCAGCACTGCCAAGTCTTTTATTAAGGGAGACCCAGTTTTTGACCCCTTTGGCTATGCAGGCTCTTTTCTCCTGTGTAATGTTCTGTCCTTCATCTCCTTCCTTTTTTTATGGCATCTTTGCATTTTCAATCATATTTTCACAGTGAGCCGAAAAGGAAATCAAGAATCTGCCAAAACATTCATCATGTCTTTTCTTTTCAAAATAGCATTAGAAGTCAGGCCTGTTTCAAGGCTTGTGCGTTGAAAATTACGCAACCCAGAGCTGAGAAATTGAAAAGTCCTGTGAACACTGGTTTGAATTTTTAACCAAATTCCTGTCAGCTGCATTTCTTCCTTTTATATATTTTCCTTCTATTAATATTCTAGCAAATGGCTTTACAAGAAACAATGAATTTTAAACAAAGCATAGAGGACTTTTCCAGAGAATGAATTTCAAGTCCTAAATGTGCATATTCTCACTGGGCTCTGAGAGAAACCGCCCTTTGCAGAACAGAGATGTGACATTGAGTCTCAGATCCAAAATCAGCCAGAATATCCCTTGTTTTGAATACACCCAGCAAACAGCTTAGGAGAAGATGGTATCTTCTTCTCTTGTTTTGCACCAGTAAAACCAAAAGACGAGACAGAATTCACTGAATCGTTTATGGGGAAGAGACTTCCACGTAACTCAATTTTTGTCATGAAAAAAGCTCAGTATCCTGACAGATTCTGAAAGGACTTTCTGTTTCAGGAGGAAATGGTAGGGTGTCTTTCTTAAGGAACATTTGGCCTGTGTTTGTGAGCTTCTAGGAGACTTACAAAGCTAAAAGAGCGTTGTCTTCAGAGGTGTTCTGCACTTGCAGCTCCTCCTGGAGTCGGCGTGAATCAGGCTGGTGGCACAGACTCTGCTGGCATCTTGAGGGATCTCCTCTTTTTGCTTCTTTCTGGTTGTCTTCTGACGAGCTCGGGAGTGTGTGGTTAGATTTTTCTGCTTGGTTTTCATTTCCTTTCTGCAGAGGAACAGTTTGTGGGTTCTACATCCTGCCTCTTCACCGCAGGTTTGTAACAGATTGGTGTGGGGAGCCAGCATCCCCAAAGGCACGACTGAGCGAGCCTCAGGCTGCCGTGGTGGTCCTGGCACAGATGTGTTCCAGCCATCACCCAGGCTTTATTAATATCCAAGCATCTCTGAAGATAATTGTGTTCCCCTAAGGCAGGAGGTGTCTGAAAAGACCGAGGGTACAGCTCAGAGGTGAGACTTGTTAGGGAAGAAGAGCTGCTGAAAGTCATCTCCTGCAGCAAGAGGGCTGAGGTCACCTGCTGGGAGGCAGGGCAGTGGGGCATCCTTCCCCAGAGCTCTGTGCCCTCTGCCTGAGCTGGAAACAAAAATAAGATGCCTTTAGCAGAACCATGACCTTCACAAGTACAAACTTACATAGACCCAGCCCATGGGATCCAGGGTGAAAGGGTGATGAGGGGAAGCAATTACATCCTGACACAATAGCAAATGAGAGAGGCTCAGGGCCAGGATGCCAGTGCATGAGTTCACCTTGGGACCCGAGTTTCCTCTCAGGACCGCTGACCCCGTGGTGCTCTGAGGTGCCTCTCCTGAGGCTGTGCTGGTTGACATTCACAGTTCAGCTCTCCTGTGGAAGAGGCTGTGGAACAGTCTGGATACTTCCCCAGGGTCCTCTGAAGGTCTCTGGGCTGCAGAAGGTGCAGATTCAACTTCCTCTACCCACTGCCTTCCCAGGCTACTCCTGTCTTCTTGAAAGCAGGCACTGCTGCTAAGGAGAGAGGGGAAAGTTGTGTGGGAGGAGACCTTTCCCCTGCTTGAGGGATGAGGTGTTGTGAATCTGTGTGAAACCAACTCTTTCTGGCTCATGCGGGTGGATTTGGGCAACCCCCCCCTTTCTTTCTAACCCCAGCCTGCCTCCTGCTGAGCCAGCCAGGACCAAATGCTCCATCCCCCCTGCCAGCAGAGGCAACCTGTGCTAATGTGATTCAGGTCCCACGCTGCTGCTCCACTGCCGTTCCATCTGATTTGCTGGGAGTCTCCCTGCTTTGAAGGCAGCCGTTGTGTTACCGTGTCAGAAGGTAATTAAATAGACCCCAATTCTTTTAATTACTGCTCTCTCCTCGGTACATGCCTGCATATAGGGGTGAAGTGAAGGGTATGGAAATAATCGCTGACAGATCACAGCTGGAAATCCCTGGCACCTTGGATAAACATTGAAGCGAAGGCACCGCGCACAGCCCAGGCGGCTCGGCTCTGCAATTACTGTGAAATCTGTCTAAAGAGATTGGGGCATGGAATTGGAAAACACGGCAGGCTCTCTTCTCCAGAGAGCAGGATGTAACAGGGGGCTGGGTGATGACGGTGAGGGGCGTACCTGATACACAGAATGGGGCTTTTCGCTGTTGGCAGGAGGCTTCAGACAGAGGCGAGGTGAAATAAGCAGATTGGTGAGATGCACCTCACTGGATGGGGCAGCAAGGTGAAGGAACACCGAGACCTGGCAGCTTATTGGAGATACAGGTCACCATTACATCCCTTATCATTGTTGTGCTGCCAGGGCTCTGATGCTGGGAAGGTGGATAAGCCCTGGGTTGGGTGTCTTGGTGCTTTCTCTGCCTGGAGACCAGAGCTGGAATGAGACAGAAGTGGCACCAGATCCTCCCATGTGCTGTCCTTTATACCAAGTGGTATGAGGTGATAAAAGCATCTTTGTCTTGCACCTGTGCAGCTGTTCCTCACATAAGGTGAAAATGTTGTTGCCTTTGAAGTTGTTGGAGGTTTTCCTCCTAAAAGTCAGGGAGAGGGGTTCTTCAATAGTCCAGCTCCTTGTGAGGTGTTCCAAGGTGTTAGATCATAGAGAGTTGATTTGGCAAGGCACAAATGCTCCTGAAATGTCTTGCTGCAGACAACATGGTGTGTTGGTTCTTGTTTTCTCATGTTTATGCTGCAGCCTTTAGAAAATAATCAGCTGCTGGTATCTGAATGCATTGCTGTTGCAGGGCTGGTGGAGGTGAGGCAGGCAGGCGGCAGAGCCATAGCTGGAATAAATGTTTCAAAGATATGACCAGAAGCATCCTTCTGGGGACTAAAGCTTGCTTGTTTGAGAGCCAATTCTGCTTTATTACCTTCCCCTTTATCTGCCATTCTGGCTCTAAAGAGGTCTCCTAATGCCTCATGGGGTTAATAAACCAGGAGTGGAGGCAGGAGACTTAATTTTGAGTCCTGTGCGATTTATGGGCTGGGGAAGTTGCTGCTTGCCAGGCGTCCGGAAGGCAGCAGAGCGGACAGTGCCAGCAAAGGGCTGCGTGCAGCTCATCTGCTCTGCTGTGCTCAGTGGCACCAGCCACGGGGGAGCCTGAAGATGTGTCTGTGGTGGAAAGAGAGGAAAGATGGGACTGTTTTCCCCCCACTTACCTGTTGTTTTGTGTAAAGAATCAGGCCTTGATAAATCCCACCCCTAATTCGTTGCCTCTCTGCCCTTCCTTCAGAGGATGAAAAAGCTCATTCTGAGCCCTGGGGCTCACGGGGTTCAAGCAGGACAATAATTGAGAGCCAGTGGTGCCAGAATGGGCAATGAGGGCAGGTTTAGCTCCTGAGCCTGCTGACCAGCCTTGCTTGCACAGCTCAGGTGGCCCAGGCCAGGGGCAGGAATCAGCTCAAGCTCTCACCTCTGGACTGAGGTGACAGGTGGTACCAGCCTGGCTGCTGGTGGGCAGAGCTGCTGGCGTTCATGGATCGTGCTGGCAAAAGCAGGGCTCTTCTCTGCGGGATGCTGGTCTGCTTGCAGTGTTTCACAGGAGATGCGTCCTTCCCTGGGTTGCAGTCACGTTGCCTTTTATTCTTCTGGGATTGGCATTACTCGTGTCCTCAGAATCCACTTCCAGACAAAGCACAAGGGGCAGTTATGCAGGAAATTGTTCTGTTTTTTGACTTGTTTTTTGCTGTGTTGATTGTATTCTCTCCAGTGTTGTTTGCTTGCAAGTGAAACGCAGTACCTGAGCCTAAGGGGAAGATATCAAGGACAGAGTTGTCCAATTCCTGTGAGAAGTCAGCCGGATCCTATGCCTTGGAATCCTGCTAATCTTAGTGATCTCTCTGGGTTTAACCTGAGCTGATGAGATTAGGGCTTGTGCAGATCGTGTTGCTGTGTGCACAGCAGGGCCTTCCTTCACAAACTGCCCCTGCCTTTTGAACCTGCACCCACCCCACCCCAGTACACAGTCCCTGAGGAGCCTGCTATCTTGGTGAAGGTTTGTCCTCCTTCAGGGGACCTTCTGGGATCATGGTGGATAACTCTGAAGCGTGAAGAGTCATTAAAGCAAAACCTATTTCTCTCTCCTAATGGACACCACCTATTTTGTAAAAAAGGCCTTTTAGGAACAGTACTTCTGGTTCAAATAATTTGGGGTTACACCAGTAGCTATAGCAAGAGAAGGAATCTTGCATTTTCTTTTTGCCACCACAGCCCTCCCTGGTCTGAAGGAAACAGCCTGATTCATGACAGTGTCACAGCTCACTGGTACCAGCCAGGACCCTACAGGTGACCCTGAGTATCTTGCAACAATTGAAAGAATTCCACAGCATGGAAATAGAATGGAGACTACAGACAGAAAATAGCTTTAGCCTGTCTGACCCCTCACCCCCTGTCTAATTTTCATGGGCATTATTTACTGCTGCAAAATACTGCATGCTTAAGTTATAAGCTGATTTTAAATCAAGGCAATTCCATGGTCATCTGTGAAACGACACCAATTTACACCTGCTGGCCATCTCAGCCAGTGTTGATATATCTTCTTGGGTTCCATAAAAAATGATTTTTTCAGAAGCTGACTTGTTAGCTAAAGAAGCAGCAATGATCTTTTAACAATGCTGTTAGGCTGTTCGATGCAGCATTTTCATTGATCAATGTCCTTAATGTGGCAGAAGGATGGCTCCATTTTTCCATTATTTCTGTGTATCCACCCAAGCACTCCGGTGTGTGGCAAGCACTCCTGCTTGCCAAAACCCGTTGTTATGGCACAGACTGGTGTGCCCATGGCAATTGTAGGTCGGGGGTGGAGATTTCCAGTTGTGACTGCATTTGTGCAGCAGCACAGAAGTAAAAGCAGCCATGGTGTGATGACCCACCCAAAAGGGGAAGGAGGTGCTTCCTTTCCCACACGTGGTGACTCTTTTGCTTCTGCTGTCTCAAAACAGACAGGGATGAAGAGTGAATGAGAATGGGGAGGGAAACATTTGCAATAATGTCCCCACCAGTGAAATGGAAAAAATGTTTGGGAGAAGTAAAGAAAATGAGAGTTTTGATCGTTTTGGGCTGCCATTTGAGAGGTGATCAGTTTTCAGCGGAAAGATTGTTAATCCTGTCTGGGCCTTCATCTACACACCAGCTAAATGAGTTCAATAATGGCTCCAGCAAGGCCCTTACAGCACCGTGATGTGTTCAAAGAGCTTTGAGGTCTTCATATGAACACACAGCATGGGAACGAAGTGCTGCTGCCTTACAGCTGCTAAGCCACTTCTGCGTTTGGCTCCAAGGACTCTCAATCATTTCAAGATGCTGAGATGGGAGTGTGTTCTGGTTCAGTGCGGTGCACGTGGACATCAAATATCCCCTTGTGTCAGAGCAGCAGGTTGCAGACAGCAAGTGTCTCTGAAAGGAAGTACTGCCAATCCTCTCCAGGTACAAATCTCAGGGAAGCAGCTCTGTGCTTTGGGTTAGAGGCTGTGATTAGAGCGTAATGAGGCCTTCCACACTGGCAGTGTGTTGTGGCGATGCTGAATTTAATGGATTCCTTGGGGTCTTTGCTCTCTTTCTGCAAACATTTCCTCCTCAGCCAGACATTCAGAAAGCACTGTATGTTTCCTCCACCCCTTTCCTGCTCTGCAAACATGATTTTTATATGGTTTTGATGGGTTTTGCTGAATGGTTTCTTCATGCTGTTTAAAGGATTTATGTGCCAGTGGTTAATATACATTAGTGTTGTCATGGTTTGCTACCAAAAGGGCTTTTGTTCTCAGCCCTGGACTTTAGGAAGCCTCTTTGAGTAGCTCTCAAATGATGTCTTGTGGCTCTTTGGCAAACAAGCTCTTCTGACTCCTTCAGCTCTGAGATTAGACCTGAAAGTAACAGCACCTTATGGTAACGCTGGGGTCCTGTTATGGGCAGCACGTCCTTAGGTGGGGGTTTAATTCTCCAGTTAGTGAAACGCTGGCAGCCCGCAGTGACTGCAGAGAAGCCAGGTAACCTAGGAAAGTGAGTGTGTGCCTACCAGGTACAGCAGCCAGGTTCTTGAGGCCTGAGCCTGTGGTAACATGTCCTTTCTCAAGCAGAGAGAAGCTGGCTGCCCACTTGCCAGCACATCTTGCAACACTGGCAAATTCCATCTATTTTTCTTCTCTTCTTTCTCATCTCGTTTTTCTTTTTTTTTGCCTCCCAGGTTTTCATCTCTCTGCAGGGAAAGCATTAGCTGGCGTGAGAAGTGCCAGCGATACTCCAAAGGGTGTCCTTCCTTTAATAGCCCTGCCTTAATGCAGAGGAACATTTGCCTGCAGGTTGGGTGGTGATGTGCAGACCCATTAAGACTTGTCTGTTAGCTCATGACAGCACTTTAAGCTGTTTCTTCGTGTAGAAAAGGAATACTGAGTGCTGGAGGGACTGAGGCAAAAACAGTGAACCCAAAAGTTACAGACAGCTTTCAGAAAATCTTGTATCTGCAGGAGTCATCCATGGTCTCCTTGCCTCTGGCAGCAGAGCTGAGATTCTCTTTCCCGTGCCACCTGCTGACAGATGCAAATGGCAACTGTGTAGAAATAGCCTGGGGAATAGTAATTTTATATTTCTGCTCCAGATCTTGCAGAAAAGCTCTTGGATGGTGATCAGGGATTAGCTACCCTTATCATCCATCTGCCCTTAGTGCAATAACGAATCAGAGCCTTGCTCTGACCAACCTTGTTCGTAAACTGCAGGAGTGGCACCACTCTGTAGATGGACAGCCCCAGGGATCCTGACGAAGATGATCTGCTGGGAAGATGATTGTTGTTCGTGGTGCCAGAGATACAGTCTGGGCCACTTCAGAGGGATCCTGTTGGATTCTCCACTGGGACGCATGTAGAGATGGGATTTACTTTGCAGTTGTGATCTGAGAGTTGTTAGACAACCTCTGCTACAGCTTGTAGTCTTGGGTAAATCAGAAGGCAAATGCCCCTCTTCCCTTGGTGACTTAGTTACTGCTACTGGAAGGCAAACAAAGCAGGAGCAGGCAAAGTGACAGACCTGCCCCAAAGTGATGAGCCATGCCCGTGTCCTGAGTGTGGGACCATCTCCTGTCAGCTGATACTGATGGTGAGGAAAGGTGGCTTGCTCCAATGATAAATCCAGACCTGTGTCTTTTGGGTTATTTGATTTTAATTTAAAGGATGTAAGACTGTATCTCCAAACCTTCCCTAATTTTTACACCTACAATTCCTCTTCTCTTCACATGCTCTGCAGAGGAACCCTGTGAAACTGGGTCCTCCTCTCCCGGTTCTTGGTCATTCATGGTGTAATTTTGCAGCTTGGCTTAGTTAGAAGGTCTGAGATCCAGAGATGTGCCATGAAATCAGGAGCCCCTCTGAAGCCAGAGACTGACCAGGGCTGTGCAAATGGATGGAAAAAGGCTTGCAAAGTGGAGACAGTTTCTAGACAAAGGCGGCATGCAGTAATCCCTGAAGAGCAAATGGAAAACAGATTACGTTTGTTCTCAGATCTGTTCAATAATGGAGCAGCAGGCAGCTGCTGGCCTGCCTCCCCCGGGTCCCTGGCAGGAGCAGACAGCCACTACATTATTAATTGTCTGCCGCTGGCAGTCCAGCGGGACGCAGCGGGGCTTCTGGAGAGGAGCCTGGTGCTTTGGGAAGCAGCCCCTTCCTCCTGCCTCCAGGGCTCTGTTAATAAATGTGTCTCTTCCCCTGAAAACTCCTCTTCATAGCATGGTGTCCACGTGGCTGTGGTCACAAGCACTGCTGCAGCCACAGGGCAGGGAGTTCACCCAGGATTCTTCATTTGTGTGGCACTGAGCGCCTCCCCTGCTCTGGGCATTGGGTGCCACAGCCCACAGTGAGAGGGACTCGGCCTCAGAGAGCAGCTGGACAAAGCCAAGGCTGTAGCCTCGTCCTGTGTGGGGGAAACTGAGGCACAGTTACGCTGTCACACGGATACAAACACCATGGAAGTGCAACACGCATCTTCTCATAGTATTTCTTCTTGTCAGAGCTCATCCTGGTCATTGGGAGGAGGTCTGGGGATGGTCACTGCCTCAGGTGGTTTTTTAGCAGGGATGCAGCAAGTCTCCTTTTTTTCACTGTTCCCGTTTCAAACTGGAAGGTGTTTCCCTGCTCGGGCTCCAGGCCTCTGCCAGCCAATAGATGGCCTAAAGAGCTCTTTCTTGGGCCACTGTTTTCCCTCATCACCAGGCTTTTCTGCTTCATCTTTTGCTCCCATGCCCAGTATTTAGTCCATCATTTTGGCTGCACAGGTGATTCTTGGCCTGACCTGCAATGTGGTTGCGTCTTGGGTGAAGGACAATTTTTTTCAAATCTCCAGTCTGTAATGAACATTAAATGCTTTATCTGTTTATCTTGAAACAATCCCTGCTGATCTTCCAGCCAAGGAGTGTGCCTTGGCCTCTGCCCTGACCTTTGTGGGAGCACCGTGTGCTCACCTGATTTAAAAGCTTGTTTTAACCAAGTACATAAGTCACACAGGGGAGTCTGTGACCCCAACATGAGCTTAATCATTGAATTAAAGGTCAAAACACACATTTGGTGACTTTCACATTGTGCCCCTACCAAAAAGAAGAAGCTTTACTAGGAGACGTCCAAACAGAACGATGAAAAATTGCTGTAGAAACTCAGAGCATTCTTTGGCTTTTTCTTTTCTTGTGTCCCTTTTTGCTTTTGCACAGTCCCCGAGCTGATAACAGTGGTATATTTGTGTGAGGAATTCTTAATTTCCTTTCCACAAAACTTCCCGTGCTAGTGCTGCTTTCTTTCTTTCCTTTTTGTTTTTTTTATTTGTACTTTTTCAATATAATATCGCCTCACAGTGGCTTGCTTGATAATTTTTGCATGAAATGCTGGAAGGTGCCTCCTGTGAAAGTTGGCCTTCATTCAAGAAACTGCCTTGTTCTGGTTTTTTTGTTTGTTTTGTTTAGGTTTTTTTTTAAAGTGAAACCAACAGAAGAAAGTGTTATCTTTTCCTCTAGCACTCGGTGTAATTGCAATGTTGCTGTGCTCAGAGTGGGATGTGGGCTGTCTTGGATTACAACTATACCCACACATATTTTTGACTGCTTCTCACCTAAGTAGTAGCTCACATTTAGAAAGCCACCCATGGATTTTTTCCAGCTGGAAGAAAATAGTTTTCTTCTTCTGTCTTTTTAAATTGAGAATGTTTTCCCTCTGGACAGGGATTTTCTTTCATTGTTGTGTTCCTCTCTCATCATGAAGTGACAGAACATATCCCAGTGCCTTTAGCAGAACTGCAGCCAGGGGGGAATCTGTTTGGAGCAGGTATCCATGGAGAAAGGATTACCCCAAAGAAAGGTGGTGGAGACCAAGTTATTGATGCCACCCTGGCAGACTCAGAAGGGCAGTGTTTTGTCATCTGCAGTGTCTCAGGGTTAAACCCCAAGATGCAGGACATGTCCCACCAGAACAGGACAGGCCAATATCCACATGTCCTTGTATGCCTACGGGAGGTGTTGTGGCAGCCTCGGGAGAAAAATCACACAGAGGCTACTCAGCACTCCAGACCTCATTAATCTGGGAGTTACCAGACAAGATTTTATCTGTTCTTTAGTTGTGTAAGCATTTTTTTTCCTTGTTTCCTTGTTTTTTCCTTTTTCCTCCAGTCTGCCATCAGTCTCTTGTGTCTGCAGTTTCCCTGCAGTGGAAGGGGAGGCAGAGTCAGGCTCTTTTGTTGGAAGGGGGAAGGAGGATCACTGACACCACAAGGATGCTTGTGTGCTTGAAAGGGGTGTGCAACCCCATGAATGTCCCTGGGCCTGAAGGCTGGATGATCCATACTCCTTTTTATTCTTTACAGGAAGGGTGCAGAGTACAGAAATAGAAGTCAGAGCAGTTATATCCACTGAACAAAAATAATCTGCTGTTATGATAAGCACTACATTAATGATATGATAAGAAAGCAAGGGCCACTCATTATTTTCAGCTCTGCTCCCACCCTGGATAGATTACTGGGCCCAAGCAGGGACTTCTTATGAGCAAAAGAGATTTTTACACAGCTCCCAGTTAACCCAGTGATGGGGAAGGGAAGGAGGCAGCTCAAACGCTCAGCTTTCTGCTGTGCACCTCCAGGGAGAAACAGTTAAATGGAGATGTGAGGGCTTGCCTTGCTTCACAAGGCAATCGTCTCTTTTATGTGTATCTTGCCTGTGTTGATATTTGAAAGCTATTTTGGGCCACAACAGCAAATTTAATCCACAGTTTGTTCTCTCTCTAAAGTATTGTACCATAAAAACTCAGATCAATTTTGACAGCTCCAACTATTTAGATTGGAGAGGAAAGCCAAACAATGAATCACTCTGAATATTTACAGTTGAATTCATCCCAGGGTACCTGTACCCACCTCACTGAAATGAAAGCATTATCTGAGAGATGAGCAAAGGCTTGGAGGCTCCCAGCTGTTTTCCCATCTTGCATGGAGTTGTGTATCCAGGGTTGGGATGTGAGGAGCAATCCAGGGCTAATGTTGCAGAGGGGTCGATGAGTTCAGAGTGGTCCACACGCTCCCTTTGGGAGGATTGGGGATATATGCTAGGCTTGCTCTGCTGAGAGTCAAAGCACTTGAACCAGAGTAAATATAGCTCTCTCACTTCCCTGGAGCTGGCTGAAAATGTGGGAAAGACATGTTCACAAATAATTATACAGTAGTCAATTTTCAACGGTCCACAGGAAAAAAAAAAGTCAAAATGAAACAAAAGCCCTCACAGTAAGTTATTGAATGAATTCTCTTGGATATCTTATCATGTTATAGCCTATGGCTATGACTGGATATGCAGGAATCAGTGTTCAGTTCTCAGCTCTGGTCCCTTCCTCCTGTGGTCTTTACCCGAGATGCTCAATTTCCCTCCTGTCTCAGCTGGAAAATCTCTTTTTAGGGTTTTGCCTGTTGCCCATCACTGCAGCATCTTCCCCGTTAAATTGATGGCAATTGCAAAGTCCTTTGCAGCTTTTATGGGCTTCATAATACTTCCTCACAGGGAACTCAGCAGTCTATATTGGCTCTCAGTGTCATCCTCTGAAATATTGCTGTCATTCACATATGTAATGTCCCCAGCCCCAGAGGGCCTGCAGCCACCGTGCTAACTACAAATGAGTGCAGGGATTGCTTTGTTGTTGAAATGCAGCTCTGTCCCGAGTGCAGAGAAGGAGCTGCATGGCCGAGTCACCAGCAAACAGCTCTTTGCTCATTTCTTGGAGGAGATGACCAGCTATTGGTCAGAGACAGAAGAAACAATTGCTTTTACAGGCTTTCTACACCTAGTGAGAGCAGGATATGGTGATGTGCTGATTTTTGGCCAGGCTCTCAGGGCTGTGTTAGGTGTCATACCCGTAGTTAGGTGTTGTGATTTGCTGTGTGAATTTTCTCCCCTCCTCATTTTTCTGCTTCTGTTTCCTCTCCCAGCTTGTCCCTGTGTGAGCCTCTTTGGGGTTACCTCTGTTTGTGTCCATCAGCATCTCAGAGTGTGGCCCTCTGAGGTCCCTGATACCCGAGTACTTCTAGGCTCTGGCTTGAAGCAGTCGAGTAGGACCTTTCCAGCTTGTCTCCTGTGTGGCTGAAGACAAGTCTGACCCCAAAGCAGGGATTGTAATGGTTAAACTGTGAACAGACAGACTGTGAGATGGACAACAGCAGCAAAACTCCTGGCGTGCTTTCCCCTTAATCCAGTGCCTGCCTGCAAATGCTGTGGATAGCACAGGCTGGACAAGGGGGAGCGGGGCACTGGGAGGGAGAGCGAGAGTGGCAGCTCAGATGAAAGGAAGAGGTGGGGGGGAATCCCTGAAAGCACGGGTGAATTACTGCTCTGCTTATTCTGCACTGTTTATGTGGGGAGAGGGACTTGTTCGACTTCCTGGTGTTGGGGGTTTGTAGGAGTTCAAGTCTCACCTCTGCTCTAAAGTGCCAAAAGGGAGACATATACACGTTACCAGGAAATCATAAAAAGCGCCAGAAAAGGTCTCGTCTCTCACACGTAGTGGGGGTGGGAGTGAGGGGAAGCATCAAGGCACTGTGGGCTGAACAGGGCTGAAGGTGTTTGGATGGGGAACGGGCACGGTGTGATCCCACTCTGCATTCAGAGGGTGTGGCAGTGCCAGCTGGAGGGCCAGGCTCGTTGGTACCAGGATTAGGAATGGTGGGGGTGGATGTTGCACAGGTGAATCCCTCCCCAGGGAGGGAGTGCCTCGTGCCAACCACTGTGCCACTGGCAGCTGAGTGCGGAGGCAGTGGGAGATGCAGCCTCTGTTTCTCCTGTTTTTCATGCTTGGAGCATCCTCTCCTTCTAACAGGGTTGGGGTGGTGACAAGAGAGTTTCTTGTCTGTCACAGCCTCAGCAAAGACAGCAAGTGAGCCTGGGACTCGATGGCAGAAGCTTGTCCCCTTCCACCTTTCCACTTGCCCCGCTGCTGTGTTCATGGGGATCCCATGTGCTTTCCTGTGCCCTCCCAAAGGCAGCTGGAGAGAGGCAGGGAAGGGACAGACTTATCACAGTCCCTGGGAGCCTTCCAGCCAGCACTGAGACGTGCACATGCCATCAGCAAAGGGCTGATTGCCTGGAGCGGGAGCAATCCCATGGATGGATGTCCCCATATCACAGCTCCCTCACCAGCTCCATGTGCCAGGCAGCTACTCTGGGCAGTGCTCACCGATGCTGGCATTGCATCCAGGGAAGAGCCTTGCTGTGTGGAGAGTAAACAAAATGCTTAATTTACAGCCATTGATTTATGGTGCTGTTTGCTGAAATGATATTACAGTTGGCTGCAAACTGTTTTTCATCCTCTGATAGCGAGCTCCCATCACAACAGTGCTGCAGAAGCTTTCGCTGCCCACTGAGAGCGATGCCAGCAGGAGGCTGGGAAATGCCAGCTGCAGCTGGAGAGGAGGGGTCACAGCCTCAGCTGGCACAAGCCAAGGTAGCACTGCACCAACTGGCATTTGCCCACGCCTGGTGTGCTGCAGTGGAGGGATCTGGTCCTTGCACTAGCACAACACACTTGCAGGCTGTGGACTGAGAAAATTCAGCGTAGCTCCTTTCTGTTGACGGACATTGAAGGAAAATAATAGTCCTAAGTGCAAAGAAACCTGGAGGAAGAGGCATTTGCATTTCTTTTGTTCAGTAGAGGTTCTCTTTCTAAGGTTCATGGAGGGACCTGCTTAGTCCATGCCTGTTCCTTGCTCTGTGTTTCCAGTTAGCCTGTCTATCATTGAGGGAAGGACTCCATGGGCAGCACTTTTTGTTTCTGGTGCCCTCATCACTGTGGAATCCTAAACCTCTTGTCCACCCTGTGCATACAAATTAAATAAAGAAAAAAACCAACCCACTGTGTGCAGTTGGTGATCAAAGGTAGGGAGCTTGCAGTCCAACAGGCATTTAAAACAACAACTGAATTTCTCATTGATCTTTTATCATTGCTGGCTGAGCCTGCTAGCTCTCTGGAAAGCTGTGGTTTGTGTATTACATTTATTGTGGCTCCATTTGTGACAGCTTCTTGGAGACAGACAGGGAACTCGTGGGGCAAACACTGGATGGTGGCCAGAGAAAGGCAACACACACCAGGAAGATGCTACAACTCATTCAGTGTAATTGTAGCAGCAGAAACACAGTGGTGGTGGGAGAAAAGCTTGCTGAGGTCGGTGATGAGAGATGACTTGGCAAACAAGGTCCAATTTGGAGGCTGTTTCTTTTCCCCGTCCCTGTGTGGGCACTGCCCAGGTGTGTGGATCTCTGAAATCTGCTCTTCTGTAACACGACGGATTTGCCTTGAATGGCTCTGTAATGGGATACCTTGGAGAAAAAGGGCATTATCCTTTGAAGCACACAAGGCTGGATTGCTCAAGGGAAGTCCTTGAGTTGCAGCTGCTCTCACTGAGTGGCCTCCAGGCAGGTGGGCAGAGGCTGCCCTCCCGTGAGTGAAACTGGGGCTTGGACAGTGAGAACCCCCCCTGCCAGCAGTGCAAACTGGTGACAGCTCAGTGCTAGCAATCCCAGCCCATGGGTAACTGTGTTCTGCTGCCTGTTTACGAGTCTGGTTACACTGGGCTTCACCCAGGAACTGATGGAGAGTAACACCTGAGCATTAGGGTGTCCTTGGTGAATGGAGGGGGGCTGGAAGGCAGGCAGACCCCTTCCCTTGCTGCCTGCCTATTGCCTGCAGCCTGCACACACTGTGCTGAATCCAAGTGTGGGTGGATTTATCATCTGGGCAGGATGCTACCTTGGCATTTAGTCCTGCAAACCTCAACGAGATAAATTACCTCATTGCCTGTCCCTGTCGGTCGCTGTCCCGGTCGCTGTGCGGGGGAGCAGAGAGGCAGCAAATGTCTCCTGGCCTGTCAGCACGGGCTGCTGTGAGCCAGCACCAGCAGGCCTCCAGAAAGCCGCTCTCCCCTTGATGCCTTTCCCTCCCTGGGAAGCAGGTTCATTAAGTGAAGAAGCTTTGTGGCAGCAGGGAGCCTGGCTGCTGCAGCGAGAGGATTGCCTGGCACTCGGCTGCGCCGCGCAGGCTGCTGCTCTTAAATCTCTGCCCTGTTAAACGGGATTGGCTTGTCTGAGAGCAGGCAGAATGCCCTCCTAGCACATGGGCATTAGTGAGAGAGGCTGAGGCTGCCAAGACATCATTGCTGATCATTAAGTGTGTTTATAAAGGCAAGGCCAGGAGCCAGGCAGGCCCTGCTGATCCAGCCCCGCTGCTGCAGCAGAGCCGGTGGCAGGCGATGCAGCCTGGGTAGTTCTTCCCCCAGCTAGATTAATTTATAAACTCAAAAAGCCTGAAGTGAGTCAGGTCTGAGCACTGGCTGTGCTGGCAGCATTCCTCACTGAGCTCCTGGAGAGTGCTGGCCATCACTGAAGCGAGGACAGCGTCCTGGTGTCCTCACAGGGGCAGGGCTGTACTCACAGCATCAGTGCCATGGCACAGGGCAGCAGAGAGGTGCCTTCAGCCAGGGCAGAGATCCTCTGCCTGCCCACTGTGATGTGCATGCCAAGTGCAAAGTCATTTCTTACCTCGTTGCAAAAAGGGAGGAAAAAGCACTTGTTTCCCTCTGTGACTGGCAGTGGAAATCAAAAGCTCCTTGGTGAGGGGGTAGCGTGGCTCTGTGCTAACATCTGTGAGTGATGGATGGCACTCGGAGAAAAGGTGTCACAACCCATCACATGCCTGAATCGTGACAACAAAGGGGTTGTTCTTCCATGCCTGTCTTCTCTGCTCTGGCAGTGCTTGCACACATCGTTCCTGAGATTGAGATCATTCATGCTGGAATAACTTATAAAGCATCAGTGTACCACTGGGATTTAAACTTTTCTTTCTCTGCAGCCTTAAAAGGAAGGAGCTAAAGGCAGGATACACAAACTGATGAAAATTACTGATTTTATTCACTATTTTTACCACACTTTTTTTCCAGAATAAAATTATATCTGGGTGATTTAATAATCTTGAAGTATTCTGGGCGGGGATGCAGCGCTGAAATGCAGTCGGCACTCAGCACTTCAGAGAACTGAGCTGTATTTCTGGTGTCTAGGGACTGGTTTAGGATTGTAACTTTGGATGATTAGACAAATGGCTCCGACACATTGCTCCTACCTCATTTTCTTCACATTTTTCATAACTATTTTTTTTCTGCAAGCAATGTAATGTAAGCAGGTTGTATTCTGCTGGTTTCTAGGAGGTGAACTTGCAGAAATGAAACTGGAGCACAGTGATCTTTCCCCATCCCTGCCTGAGCGGTCAAGGGGGACAGTGTTTCCTGTACTTAGAACATCTGGGGATGGAATAGGGCCGAACATCTTTCCTAGCAAAGTAAATTTCTTCTGGTAGAGCTTTGTGGGATGCCAGGATCTAACTAAAGCTTCAGATCTCCTAATTTGTGTTAAAAGAAATAGGACAATAAACTCATAGACTGGTGTTGTCTTAGGCTGGGCTGGATGGTAGATTTCGGGCAAGTGGGCTAGCAAGTCAGGAATCCAAGACAGGTGACCAGGCCAACTTCATGGGCCCCCAGGCCAAAACCCAAGCTGGCATTTCCTTGTTCCTCTTGCATGTGCTGTGTTTTGTCACTGCTGCTGAGCTGTGTTAAATGCTGCTGCTTCAGAGTGAAGGGCTTGGCCTCTGCAGGGGGCAGGCAAAACATATGTTCTTCAAGACACACTTGCTGCCAGCCACCTTCCCTGAAGGTGGACATTTGTTATTATCGCAGGAAGGTGAAGGACGTGCTGCTGTGGGACGTAATTCACCCCAGCAGAAGCCTCCTGCCAGAGCCCTCATCCCTGTGCTGTGGCAGAGGAGGGAGCACAGTCCTTGCTGTAAATGAGACTGAACCCTCAGCCTCTTCTGGGTGGCATCAGGGCAGTGCCCCCTTTGTGCTGGCTTGGGCTGAGGTGATAGGAACCAGGGGTGTGCCTCCATCTGCCTGGCACGGCTGCTTCTCAGAGCCACCCCCGCTGTCACTGGAGCAGAGACTTGCCAAGGACAATGGCACCTGATAACCTCAAAGCCAGGTTTCATTGGGATGACTGTTCCTGTATGTCTGAATTGCATTTTAAGTGAATAACGAACGTCAGCACTCTTGCTCCACGATAATCCCTGTGTCTGCTTGATTAGTGGATAGGAAAATGATTAACTAGGAGATAATTTCCCATCATATGGGGGGTTTTTGGGGTTTGTTTTTTTTTTTTCCAAAGGTCTGGGCCTGTGGATTATCCTGGCTCTCTCAAGGGCAAGCAGTTTCTCATGTCCTTGAGAGTAAATGCCAAACCGCTCAGGCTTGGCTGCAGCACTGGCTTTATTTGCCAGGGACTTCAGAGCATGCCTGAAGAACAGAGCAAGAGGGAAGAGGGAAAACAGACAAGTAATTCTGACACACTTTAGTATTCCTGGCGGTGCTGCTGCCATCAGCTGTTCTATCAGCTTTCACAGCCCATGCTATAATTAAGATCTGTCAACACTGATAAAAGGGAGAACATTCAGTCAACTAATTAAGTATCGCTTTAATACTCTAATATTTAAATTCAGGTTCCTAAATCAGCAGAATAATAAAATGTTTTATGTCTGCTTAAATGGCAAGGGAACAGAATGTGAAGATCTCAATAGTGGATTTAATTATCAATCTGCCTTTCCCCCGTGGAGCAGAGCAGGTCTCGGTGCCGGTGCAGCAGAACCAGGATCCCTGGCAGCTGTGGGAGGAGAGTGCAGAGCTGGCTGGAGAGCAGGCCCTGAGCTGGAGGGAGCTGGGGAACCCCTGCAGCGTGGCTGGGGTGGCCAGGGCTTAAAACCAACCTGGATGGGATGCAAGTGTTTAACTGTGGTGTTGAGAGATGTCCTTTCTACATGTGCCGTGGCTGGCAATGGCTCTGCACGCTGAGGAGGAAGCAGTGAGGCATCAAGGGGAGCACTTGGGAGCTGGGATGCTTTGGTGTATTGTCCATGGCCCCAGACACGTGAAAAGAGCTGAGCAGGGAGCAGGTATTAAGTTGAGCAAATGCCTCAGCAGGCCTGGCTTCAATATTACCTTTCCTTTGTCCTTTTTGTGTTAGCTTGCTGTGAATATTTTAGTGAGCACGTTTCCTGGCAGGAGTGTGTGCATGTGGAAGGGAAATATTTGTTCAATTAATCTCCAAGAGGACTGCAAACTGAGATATTTGAAGTATTTGCAGTAGAAACTTGATGGTGACTGCTGCACTCGTCCTGGCAAGGAACACAGGCAGCTCATGAGCACCATTAAACCAAACAGGGCAGTCGGGGTTGTAGTGAGGGGGCTGCTGCTGGCCATGGCTCAGGTCTGGTGGGGAGCTCTGGCCAGGCAAGGATGCAGGGCCTGGAGTTCTTGTAAGACTTAAAGTTGTTCTCAGAAATTACATGGGATGGAAAAAGGCTTGGGGGGGGGGGGAAAAATCAATTTGGAAAATCCAGCTCTGTTCACACATAATTTGCAAACTGGAAAAGAGGTGAAATTCATCAAGGAAATGAATCGTTACAAATGATTTGTTCAGCTGTTGTAGGGAGACGATTTATGAATATTGATCTATTTGTAATTGTGAATAACTCCCTGTGGAAGCTGTGTGCTGTAAAAGTGTTGGGTATCTGAAATCGACTGAGAAAGTGGTTTTTGGTTTTTTTTTTAACATTGCAGCTACTCCAAAAGGCTTTAGTCAAGATTGCAACCTCCTTGTGCTGCTCTTTGTAGAGGTTACTGTCGGAATGAATGCTTGGCCAAAATGTTTTCAGAAAATACCCTGACTTGCATCTTCCAGCAGGGCCCCTGGAATACAAAGTGACTCGCCCAAAGTCAATTAAAGTCTGTAACAGACTTTGGGAAAGAATCATAGTTTATTTTGGTTTGCTTTGGTTTGTGGGAAATTGTCCCAGAGCAGGAATTATTGGCATGTCTGCTGCAGAAACCCAGCTTTGCAAAATCGAGGATTTTTATCAGCATGCTCGAGTTTTGAGGAGGTGGTGTGAAATCCTGTGTAATTCCCTTGCTCTGTAGGAAATGGAGTTCAGGTCACCCCCAACAGGCAGCTCAGCTGCCAGGGAAATGTGGGAAGGTGGGATGGATGCATCTCACCCGGAGGGTAGGCACGGGCACCTGCAGGAGTTATTTTGAACTGAGCAGCGAAGGAGAAAGCATCTCTGGAGCGGAAATGTCACAGAGGATTCCCAGCACAGCACTGGTGTGCAGCTCGAGGGTTGTTACCCTTTCTCCTCCTGGAAGCTTCATTTCACAATTATTCCGTGGGCGCTGTTACTGTGTGACTCTGGCATGGTGCTTTATAGCAGGTGATTTTCTGTGCTGCCCAGTGTTCCAGTCCTGAGCATGCCACTTGCCAAGTGGAACGGGATGACCAGCAAAAGCATGGATTATTTGTTTTAAAATAGAGAAATGTAGCAATTTCATACCCTGCGGTTCCTTCCTGACAACTCATCCTCCTGCATCACGTTGCAGTGAGTGACAGCAACCAGAGGCTATTCATAAGGGTGGCATCTCAGCATGTAATAATCATAATTACATGAAATAATAACTATCTAAAGGGCAGCACAGTGAGTGACAAGCCAGAGAATATACCTTGACACCTGCCAAAGATATACTAAACACACAGAGAAATTTTCCCCAGGATCCTGTCACTTTGTCAACTAACAGAACCAGCCAGAGTTAATAAAATTACTCCAACAAAGTCAGGCAGGGCTTTTTCACTTGCTGTCAAAGCCTCAGGTTCACAGGTTCACAGAATCATTGAGGAGCCTGATCTAGGTCTGGCAATGATCTTGTCGTTACTATTTCTGGCTGTAATTAATTGGAGAAGTTTCTCTGCATAGAGTTTAATCTGATAATTATTAAAGATAATAATTGATAAAGTGCAGGTGACAGCAGACTTGAGGGACCTGGCTAACAAAAAAAAAACCCTGGAAAGGTTTGACATTTCCTTTGCTACCACTGCTTCTGATATTTAATTCTACCTGTGTGTATGGGCTAGACCCCGGGATGTGGAGTCCTGCGTGGCAGCTGATAACACTTACAGACTTCATCCTGAGGTGCAGCAGCAGGTGATCTTCTATTGTGCAGGGGCTAATCCTCTATGTAAAGCAGACATGGAAATTGTTTGGACAGACCCCCTTCCCTGGCAAAATGGTTATGGAAAGACAGGAAAGGGGGATAGGAGTGGGAGAAGATATCGGGTGTAAATAAAACAGGGACCACTCCAACTAGAGTTAAGGGTATTGTGTGTCCCCCACAGGACTTGATTTTTTAGAAATCATCTGCAAGTTATCCCAATTGAAATGAAACAAAAACTGTTGGCTGAGTGCTGGCCTTCCTGCCCAAGCTCCCTGGCTTGTGTTGTGGGTGGGTTTGGAACAGATACTCCCAATCATGAATATCTAACAGGAGTCATAACCCTGGAGGTGGGACTGTGCTTCCCTTCCTGAGAGTGGGGAGCACTGCAGGAATGGAAGATGCAGGGCTAGTTTTTGCAAGGCTCGTTATAATTAGGTTATGTGCATTCTGAGTGTCTCTTTAGTGCTGTTCTTCGACACTTAAATCACAATTAGAATTGGTGGCAGGGCTATTTTTGTTCACTCTTGTTGTGAGACGTGGTGTTTGACCATGTGTTATATTCCCTGATGCGTTCCCTCCTTTCCTGGGTTCCTGTGTGTCCTCCCTTGCCTTGTTTTTAGGTACAAGGGGGAGCAGCAGTGTCCGTGCCCCACAGAGAGAGAGAGGCACCTGTGTCCCTAATGTGGGTGTCAGGCATCACAGCTGTGAAACAGCACACGGGATGAAGTTCATGCAGGAGGTTTATTTATACTCCTGGCGGGGTGCACCAGTGGTTTCCATGGGAATGGGAAGGGCTGCACAGTAGGACGGCTGCTCTTATTGCACATGATAGAGAGCTAATGGGGAGGGCTGCAGCCTCCCCGTGCCCTCATTAATCCAGCCCCCTGCCAGCTTCCCAGCTCTCCACACCCTGCACCAGCCCTTATGGGCAGCTCATGGGGCATGAGGTGAGAGGTGCAATTTTTAGGAAACAAATGCATGTTCCCGTGACAGTGATGGGGTAAAAATAAATTTTCTGTGCAGCCTTTTTGGGGGTTATTATTTTGGACAGTAGAGGGTTTATTTGTTTAGTTTTATTCCCATAATGAAAGTTCCATGGGGAAAAGCAGAACTGTGGGTGCAGTTTGCTTCCTTATTGTGGGGTCTTGCTGCTGTGGGGCTGCACAGAAAACCTGGGGGAGAGCACAGGTGAATTTGGCACCGGCTGCCGTGTGCTGGTGGAAGTTGTTTGTCCTCTAGAGGAACAGCTGCTGGCCAAATCCTGCTGCTGGGCACATTCCCTGCAGGCATTCTCCAAGTCTGTAGCACAATCTGCCCCATGCCTGGTTTAGCAGGAACAGCATCCTAGAGGGAAGAAGTGGTCCTAGGTGGCCACAGGCTGGGCTGTTCCTGCCTCCCCCCTCTCAATGCAGTGGCTCTAACACCTCTCCTCTTGGTTGCCTTGGAGCTTTTGAAGAAAAGTACAAAATTCACCCTTCCTTGCAGTCAGACCCCATCCCACAGCTCAGCCTGGGCTCCATGGAAGGATTGGGGTGACTGCATCTCACCTACCCAAGCCCAGCAGCCCTCCTGACAAGGGGGAGCTGCAACCTCAGCTTTCCTTGGATAGCCCCGGGGGGCTCCCAGGCTTAGCGTCCCCGAGATGGTGTCAGCCACACACAAAATCTCAATTACCCCACCGTTTGCTCGGAGGGCAGGGATTTCTGGGAGCGTGTGGGTTTCCTGGAGCCTCTGAGTGCCCTCTGCTGGGCGAGGGGCTTTGGTCTGGGGGCTGTGGCTGCAGAGAAAACAGTCACGGGGAAACCGAGATTGGCAGGGAGAGGCCAAGGGCTGTTAATAATACAGTAGGTAGGGGAAAGCAGAGGATAGAACACACCAAAAATTGCATTCAGACAACACAGATGACAGTTATTTTGATTTGTAAATGTCTACCTAGTTGGAAAAGCTGCCATAAATAATACCCAGCTGTCAGGCTGTCCTGATCCGCAGGCTGTGCGCTCAGGCGTGGCACTGATGGGGGGCTATATTTTTCTCAGTGTACGTACAGGATAAACACACACTCTGCCTGCACATGTTTGTCATTGAGAAATCCCTGCTGCACCTGCCGTGTTCAGTCACTGGAATCTTCAGAGGCAGAGTGTTTTTGAATTTAATTTTTTTCCTTATGTAATTTTCCTTCTCGTCCCTCATCTAAGGCAAGAAAATCCCTCATCCCACGGCTCTGTTTCTGTTGTAACACAAATTGGCTGCTCACTTTGGATTTGCTGGAGCAGGCAGCAGCAGCAGCAGGGCCAGGTGGCAATCTCTGGGTACCCAGAGCTGCACTGCACCACGTGTTTCTTCTCCCCAGGCTGGGGAAGCACGTAAACCTGAGCCATTTCCAGGAAGGCACTTGGCTCTTGCCAAGATATCACCTGTTTTTTGGATAAACAGAGCACTTCAGGGCTATCAATATTTATGGATTAATCTGTTTGAAGGCCGAGAGGGAGCGTTTATCATTATCCACTCTGCCCAGTGCAGGCTGTGGAGCAGCACCAGCCCACCTGCAGCCCAGCCTCTCCACCCGTGCCTGGAGGCAGTGCAAACTAAACCGTGCTTGCTGTCGATCTTGACTGCAGTTCGGGGTATTGGGATCGATTTCTGGATTGGAGCAGGAAACAGGAACAAGGACAAGCATTTCCTTGGTGGGGTTTGCCTGGATTTAGGGTATCTGCTGGCCCTCGATGTGATGAAGGCAAGCTGCCTCCCTCCGGGAGCTCCCCACGCCAGCACCACAGCGACCCATCAGATGCTGCTCGGAGCTGCCAACTTTTTTCCCAGGAAGCAGCAACAACCTGCAACCAAAACAAGGCTTCTGTCCAACAGCATCAAGTGGTTCCTGAAATTGCCTCCTGAAGGCACTGGTCAGTGAGCTGGATTTATGTTCAGGTAGTTGGTGAGAAGGAAGAGAGTGTGAGGAGGATTTTTGCTTTTCCCCGTCAGCTCTGAAAATGGCTCAAGAACCAGCCCAGTACCCCGAGAGAGTCACCTTAGCCCAGCTGTGTCCTGTGTTTAGAATCCCATAAATAAATAGCTGAAAAGTCACCTGAAGGTTTGGGAAACCTTTGGGGGCAACCCTGGATGGATTTATAGCTTCCCGTCAAGAACCACATGAGATTCATGGCTGTGTGTGGCTTTGCCTGAATATTTGGCTGAATTCTGCTTTGCATTCTGGGCTCAGACAGATTTGCAGGAGAAATCAGGGGGAGACAAAGTCTGCAGCTTGAGCTGAGCACAATGTTCACATGCCCTGGGGAAGCAAAGCTTCTGGGTGTTTTGCACAGCTGTGACCTCCAGACTTAGAAGGAAATTTCCCTGTTGAAGACACACAAATCCTTTAACAGCCCCTTCGTTCAAGGTGCAAACTGCTACCAGTAAATGCCACATCCTGAAAATGCATTTTGCCCTGTGGTTGTCTTTTGTGCCCTGTTTCAGCTGGCCAGCCTTCCCGGGATCACCAAGCAGAATTTGCTGTTAAATCATAGTGTCTTTGTATTCTCTTTGCCCCGTGATTGATCTGTCTCATCGTGCCACAGAACTATATATAGCTTCTCCCTACCGGCCGATGGAGTGGCTGCTTCTGGCCGTGTCACCTCAGGTCGGATTAATTAACCCTGACATCATCCATTTTCATGGACAGAGATCCCATTCCCTGCTGCTTGTCAACAGGAGCAGCTTAGGGGTGAGTGCAGGCGGGAGGCGATGGGGAGGCTGTGTAAACACCATGGCTCTGCACTGAGCCAAGGCATTTCCAGTGCCTACTTAAAAGAGCAGAAGCCAACTTTTCATCTCCTTGTTTTTCTTAGGGCTTAGCAAGGAACCAGTAAGTTTGCAGCAGCTCGGATTACAAATATTTGCTCTTTTCTTTGGCCCCCGATGACTCTGCTGTTGGCTTGGTGACAGCGTTTATCCAGTGCCGGTGCTCCAGCCGTCCCAGAGCACTTGGCTGCGCTCTCCCAGAGCCAAGCTGTCCCCAGTGCCTTGCTGGAGCAGCGAGGCCGGGATTTCCTTTGCAGGGGCTGTTTTGGGTACAGTGTCAGCCGGGGAACAGGGTGAGGAGCCCAGTGCAGGTCCAACCTCCAGCTCTGACAGGCTGTAATTGCTCTCCCAAACCTTCTGCAAGGGTGGAGGGCACAGGGCAGGATAAGGGGCAGCTCCAGCTCTGTAACACCCCTTTGTCAGTAGGATCCCTCCCATGCAGCGCTGCTGCTGAGCCTCGTGGGTCACAGTTGTTCAAACCTGTGCTGCTCATCTGTACTGGCACTGAGTGGCCTCTTTTCAGAGCAAAAGAAAATCTGTGCAGTTGCAGGGGGAGCTCAGGCAGCTGGGGCTGGGGTTTAGATCTGGGTTGGCTTGCTGAGTTGGCCCTGAGTTTGCCTGGTTGACCTTGGGATAACTCCTGTATCTGGCATTACTAAGCTGTGGTGGCTTCAGACTTTCAAAAATAAGTGGTTTTTTTTAAATTCGGAGCACTTATTAATGGAAGCACAAGCGCTTCCTTTTTATTAGAAAATACTGAAGGATGGCAGGGGGAGAGAGCATGAGAGATTAAGTCTACTCATGGACTGGATCAGAGTATGATATTTTGTCTCCCACTGTGTTATCAGCTGTATTAGACGAAAATGTCAGAAATCCTGCAGCAGGCAATTACAGGCCGATGTGGGCTGCTGCTGCCTGACCTCGGGTAGCCTGTGTTTGGTCTCCATCCTGAAACAAGGAGTCTTTCTCCCAAAGCTCTTTGCCTTATGCTGCCTCATTAAAAATCTGCACTGCCTTTGTGTCCCTCAGTATGACCCTTGGAAAAGCTGGGGATGGTGGGAGGAAGGAGGGAGCTAAGCAGTGGTACTGTGCCGGCCCTTGGAGAACACGGGCTTGTGTCAGCTCGGAGCGCTCCCCTTACTGCGCCTCACCAGCATCTTCCTTTTCCTCAGACTGCTGCACGTGAGATTTATTCCTCCAGCCTCCACGGTATGCATTAGCTCTGCATTTTTTTGGCTGGAATATCATTTTGCTACTTCATGCTAATATTTTGTGAACTTCACCGGGCCTGCTATTTTTCTTCGATTTCTCTTTGCAACACTTTCCATTCTGGAATGATCTGAACTTAATTCATGTGCCATTTGCTCTGTGCTCTACTTTCAGCACATTAATAAAAATAATTTAAATTGTATTAGGCTCCAGAAAAATCCCTGTAGTATCCCATGAGTATCTCCCTTCAGGCTGATGCATTTCTGGTCCTTATTTTTCCTTTGTTCCTTGCGCTTAAGGCAGCTTTATACAGGAATGGAGGTTTGTGTAGCTGAGCCAAACTGGAAGCTGATGAGTAATAAAAAAATGCTCTGCATTTTTGAAGTGAGGAGTAGAGTAAAATAACCTGAGGTGAAAACAGCCATGAGGAGAGAGGATGGCTCATGCTGGGCTCGCTGAGTACTGAAGGTATCAGTCCAGCACAGTTCCGTCCCCTTTTTGCTGGCTCCATGTCCACGTGGCCATGAAGGAGGGCAGGGAACCACTGAGCCACCAGCAGCCCCGAGTGTGGAGAAGTGTATTTTTCAATCAGCATGTTCTCTTTATTTTTACAATGTACTTCACGGAAAACTATTACACCTAATTTGTTCTGGATTCCTACACAAACAGCATCCAGATATCACTTGTCACCTTGGGAATAGCAGATGATAAACAACGAATCAGCAGCAGCAGGCTCGGCCTGAAGGGCCTTATGTGCTTGTATGGTTTGTCTGCCTTTAAATGTGACTTGCAGAATAAAAACACACAGATTTTAAGCAAGCACTTCCTTGCACAGATCTGTTTTGGTTTAAAACATTGAGTGTGTTCCTTTAGCGGATCAACGTTCTTTTGCTGCTCTTTTGATGCAGTGCCAGTAGTGTTTATTTTTTTAGCTGAAATTATTTCCTCAGCAGATTTGCTTTTGAAAGGACACTGCTCTGTGCATATCTTGGTTAAACCTAAGCTCATCTAGCTACTGTTCTCTTCTGGTAGATATCTTGCAGATAGGGAACAATGTTATTGGAAGGCAAATGCTCATTTCCAAGCCATCTTAGAAATACATCAAAATCTGTATGAATCAGACTTGAAGCAAATAAACTTTAAAATCCTGGGTTTGATTATCTCAGAGAATCCCTGCTGAAACTAATAAGGCAGCATCATGCAAAAGACATTCTAGGCTCAATGTTACCAAGTATTAATTATTGTTATCTCTTCACTAGCTGATAGCAGTGGCTGCAGCCCTGCAATTTAGCTTTCCATCAGGAAGAATGGTATTGGAGCAAAACTAAAAAATAAAGCTCAATATAAACACAGCAGACGTGAAACAAAAGCTGTCGTGGTGCACTGTGCTTCCTTCCCCAAACCACAGCCTGCTGCGCCTCTGCTTTAAAGTGGCTTTAAACCCACCCAGGGAGCAAACTGCTGCTGCTCCCCTTGTAGAACCCTCTCTTGGGCTGCTGAGGGTGAGGAGAGGCCAGAGGGTGGCCGACTGCAAAGTTTGAGGTGTCTTTCCAAGTCTACCATGTGCATCTTGGATGACTTTGTACAACAGTGACATCTGGTGATACCCATCAATATTTACTGTTTCGCTCTGCTTTTTAAGAGGGTGGAGTTAAAGGCTGCAAATTCCTTGGTGCTTGAGAAGTAAGTCAGAGCAAAGCACTCGGCTGGGCTGCTCCTGGCAGCCAGCTGGCCCTGCTTGGCTCGGGAATGTGGGTGCTTCTTGGGCAAGGGCTGGATGCAGAGCCATAGGAGGGGATAACACCTTTCCTCTTTTCTAACTCAATATGGTCTTGACTTGCTGCTTGGTTTACATAGGGGATGGGACTTGGGGAAAAGGATTGATTTCCAGTAAATGGTGGTGGAGAACGTTTGCTGACCCATCTGTCCTAATCTGGAGGTCTGTGTGCCACAGAGGTGTGTATTTCCTCTTTTCCTCCTTCCTTACCAGTATTTCTGCAAATTAAAACAATTTTAAAAAAAGGTTTCTATGGGTTGATTCAAATATGTGAATTGCTGGAAAGAAATCAGGTTATTCTCCCCTTCAAGGGATTCTGAGTGGTGTCTGGACCACCTCCCAGGATCAGTGCTTACCTGAACACTTGATGCCTGCTGTTACATCTCTTGAAAAAAGAGAGAGCTGTGCTCCTCAGGGCAGGGACTGGGTACTCTCCTGTGCTGCATCAAGCACTTAAATGATGCTTAACAAGAGCTAATAAGAAAAACGATGGTTTGGATGTGCCCACATGGGGGACAGCAGGAGAGGTCTGTGGTGAGGCTGAACTCAATTTCTTTATTATTAGATATTATACATGCACAATGAGCAGCCTTGGTGTGATTATTCCATACCTATTTCTTTCCAAAGAACTAAATCACCCCTTGGAGAGCAATAGGAAGATAATGTTTTCACACCATTAGTCAGATGCTAAAATACCAACGCAGTTTTTCTTTTCCCTGGTAACATAAAACTGGAAACAACAATTAAGCAGGAAGGTAACACCTCATATGCTGCCCAAGGAGGTTTTTTTCAGTTTTGGGAACTTTGCTGTGGCTGAAAGCTGCAGCCACTCTATGTTTGTTTCCAGAAAGTCCTGATTCTTCAAAGGAATCTAGTTATGGTTGGACTCCTCACAGGGATTTTCAGTGAGTTTTCAGCAAGAACCAGAAACCTTCAGGCTTGCTTGGGGGAAGATGGGGAGAAAATTGATGCAACCTCTTCCAAGAAACTCCTCATTTATGAGAAGTCTATCCTGCTGCGAGCTCTCGAGCATCCCCTTGACTCCAGTTTATCTCACTGGCCTCAGTCCAGCTTTCCTGAGCTGGGTCGAGGTGCTTTGGCCAGGCTGCCCTGAAGAGCTCACCCCCCATGGATCCTCTGCCATCTGCAGCACCAAGGGGCAGAGACTTTTTGTACAAGTAACCCTTGTACCTGGATTTCCTTTCCAGGAGCTGCTGCTGCTCCTGGGCCCATCCCACAGCCTGTGCCTCCCTGTATTTCATCTCTGTGAACCCACTGCTATGCTGGAAACCAAAAGTTCCCTCATAGTCCCTCAGGGATCCTTATTGACTTTTATGGTCTTTGAAAGACCTCTGCATGGATTTGTAATCATTCTACGTGTACGCCGAGAAACACTAACATAACTGGTAATTAATTTGTTTTAATTGTTTTTATATAATCCCCGCGAGCGACCTCATGTTTTGTTTTGCATCTGTTATGTTTCTGACTCAAATTTTAATGCCTTAATGGGAACAGTGCCAACTGCTGTTACTCTGAGCTATGAGCAATCTCCTGGCACACTTCCAGTCCTTTATTGTGGAACTAACTATACAGCACTGTAATTTAACTAGCAAAATGTGGCAAATCACTATTATTAATAACAATAAATCTATTTCTGCAGGTTGACAGCATTAAAATAACAAATTATTCTGCAAGGAAAGCTGGTAATTTTGGGTGCTTTCCACTGTGATCATTGCAGAAGTATAATATCCATTATTAAGAGCCTTTTGGTGTCTCATGAAGGAGCTGTTTGCACATGACAGTGCATCATGGTACTTACTACGGGGGAGGATACGGAGGCCTTGACCATGGCTATTTCAGTAATTCATCATTTTAATTTAAATGTTAACGGCAGGATGGGGCAGGTTAGGGAAAATTGCTTGCCTCCCCTGCTTACCATTCCCACTTTTTTAATAATCTTGTCTCATTCAGTTAGTCAAATCTTAAAGCCCGAGATCTTAAATTCTGCTCCTCTCTTCCCTTCACACTCTCCTGCTCTCTCCATTCTTGACTCCACAGTGCCCTGCAGTCCTCTGAGGTTCAGCTGTATGCTTGGTTTGGGCAAGGTTTCCACTGTGAGAGCAAGGGCCACCAGACACTGGTGGGATAGGCACTCTGGTGAGCTTAAACAGGGGATAAAGTACCATGGAAATGAATACCTGCCTTGTGAGTTGCAGGCACCAAAGTGTCTTTGCAGAGTCTGTTTGCAAAGTTACTGTTTGTCCAAGAATTTGTAACATACCCAGGGGTTTTGTTCACTTTCTGGTTGTTATTTCAGGACAGTTTTTATCCAAACCCATGGCAAGTAATGGAGAGGTTGTTACTGACCATTGGCTCAGCCCCTTTGCTCGTTTGTAGAGAGCTTCCAGGTGTCATTAATGAAGAGGGAATGGGAGATAGGAGTGCCTGTTGCTGCTTTCTGCCAGCTGATGAGCGTCCCCTTGCTCTGTGAGCTCTCCCAGCCGAAGTGGGCAGGTGTCCACAGGGGCTGGAGTGGAACTGTGCTGGAGACCTGCCCAGGGTCTTCTGCAGTCTGTCACCTGCTCTCTGCTACTCTCTAGGTGATACCAATGAACTCCTCTGGAGCTTCAGCAGGGGTTACTGTTAGTGGGTAACACGGTGAGCTGTAACAGCTCTTTAAAATCCAGCCTCAGGCAGGGCAGCATATGCTCAGAACAACGTCAAGAAGAAAGGGGGCAAGGGGCAAGGCCAGTAAGAATAAATATGTGATGTGGAGATAACTGTATGCAGGAAAACAGGAAGGGAATAGAAGCAAAAATACATGTAGGGAGTGAAATTAAGAAGACACATGCAAAGTTGGTTGATAGAACTAGCAGAAATGTCAGGAGCAGGGAATCAGGGAAGAGACCAGGGTCCAGAATTTGGTCACGAGGTGTTTGCCTCAGCACCACAGTCCATGAGTGTGGAGCCAGGGTGCTGGAGAGTCTTGGGTGAGCAGGTAACTGGCCCAGCTTCTGAGGTGGTGTTTGAACAGAGCAGCAGCGAGCGGGAAGGAGCTGAGACACCTGAAAACTGCTCATTGGTGCTGCTGCAGAAGCCTCCATGGGGTGGTTTGCAGTGAGCTGCCGTGTTCCTGCTTAACTCCTGGCACGTGAAAGAAGTGGCTTAGAGCTGCTGCAGCAGGGGATTGCTGCAGTGTTTTGGTCAGTGGTTTTCCTTATTTTTCTAGTTTCAGTTTTTCAGGGGGAAGGAGGAAGTGGGGAGGTTGGCAATCAGTCTGACTCTATGCGCTTGTTAAAGGTGGAGGGGATTCATCTCCTCACCCAGCTGGCTTGAAACAGGATGGAGCCTCCCTGCTTCTCCACGGAAACCCACGGCTGTGTTTGGATATGTGTTTGGATATCTGTGTCTGGATGGTGGCTGACGGCTCCTTTTGCAGGCTCCTCGCGGTCGCTCCGAGTGCTCAGTGCGTTTTCTCAGAGATTAAAGTCTCTCCTGGTATCTGAGTGGGCTGTGCAGGGTTTCATCTGCAGCCAAGGCACCCGCCGTGCCACACGGAGCTGTTTGCAGAGGGGCAGCCCCCTGAGAGCACCCACAGCCCAGCAGGGCTCCGAGCTGTTATCCAGCCCAAGCTGCCGGGCAGACTGTGGTCACTCGAGCTTAGCGACTTCGGCACCAGCTGCTGCCCCCCAGGCAGCTCCAAGGTTTCTGAAGGGGGTCGTGGTCCCCCATTCTGCTTAAAAAAAAATTTAAATCCTAGTTTATTCTCTGCTGTTTTTGCTCTTTGCATCCCACCCTTTGCTTTCAGTCAGAGATCCTGGGGCACTTGACCAACAAGAGGAAGGCACTTGACCCTTCTGAGTGTTTTCATCTTGTTGATTTGCAAAGCAGCCAAATTCTTGGTCCAGCGTGGTGGGCAGTGCTGACATCCCCAAGCCTTGCTCTACCATTGGAGCAAATTTTCTGTAAGGGTTTTTTAACTTGTTCACTTTCGTTCCCATTGCAAGTGATCAGAACAAAAAAACACTGAAAATTGTCCTTTTTAACTTGATTAGAAATTGCTCTGAGAGTGCAGGACATGGTGATAAACAGACACAGAGCATAAATGTGCAGTGGTGAGAAATTAACCACTGATCTGCACTTGTCTGGGAGTAGTTGCCGTGGGTTGAAGCAGCCTAGTTGAAAGTGAAGGGGTGAGATAGCAATCGAAGTGATTAAAGGCTGGACTCTTTCATCTGCAGATGCTTGAATAACTTTCCATTACTTTAAATTGGGTTGCAAATGAACATCCCCTTTGATCTATAATGGGACTTTCCAATCAGTGAGGCCTGAGCTCAAAACATGAAAAGCAGTTTACATTGATGAGAGCAGTAGGAAAGATCTGAACCCTGAAGAACAACATGCTCCAGCACTGCCGGAGATAAAAGAGAAGTGGAGGTGGCTCTTTGGGAGGCAGGAGGGTCAGAGGAGTGACCTGGATTGCCCAAGGGCAGAGACACCGCTGTGGTTATTCAAGCTCTGAATGACCCTCGTTCCAGGTTTAGTGAGAGGGTCTTAGCCAGTCTCCTAATTTGAATGATGAGAGTATTTTGGGTGGATAGAACGACTGTTTTGTGGGAGGGGTCGGAACACTGGGTGGGTGTTTGTTTACTGCTCCTGTTTTCATTAGGGAACTACTCATGCAGAACCAAAACAGGAAAAAGAGAACCTATTTCTGCAGATACTGACATTATATTGGCTTTGTTTAAAAACATCCGAGTACCTAAATAGTGTGGTTTATTTTATTGGTTGGTTAATATCTAGGTGATATTCCTTATCAAGTTTGACAGGTCAGCTTCTTGGCCTAAGTTACTTAACAGCATCTCTTTATTGCTGAGTTCCCCAGCTTTTGTGGGTCTGTCTCACAGCCAGAGTGTTATCTAGCGTATGGAATTTGATTTATTTCTGTGCTGGCATGTCCAGAAGAATCCGTGTAAAGAAAACAAACTGCATGTCCCCTTCACGGGAGATCTTGGCTGCTATTTCGCTACCCACTAAAAGCTTTATCACTCAGCCTTGTTATTACCATACTAAACGGAACACTTCAGAGCTTAGCGGCTTAACAAGATAAAAACATGCTTTGTGGTTAATGCGGTTACTGCAGGCATGCACCGGGGCCGGGAGGGGAGCTGCTCCCTTCCTGCTGGGGCAGCTGCACAGCGCCGGGAAGTGCCTGGCCTGATAAAGCCTGTGAAAGCAGGCAATTCGAGACAGATATTTCAGCTTTATCAGGCCAGCGTGCTGCAGGCTGAGCCAAGGGACAGGGAAGGATCCCTTCCTCCCCCGGCACCCGGCTGCATCATTCGTATCCAACGCAGAGCTGGAGCTGTTTCTGTAATTCTTTCTCTAGTCAGTGCTGCTGAGTGCAAGGGTGTTTTCCAGTTCACTGGGACAGACTGGGATTCCCCTCCTGATACCAAGTCTTGAAAATAATCCAAAAGGCCTTTTCCCCCTCTGAGTAGTGGCTGTCTTGTGTTGTCTGAAGTGTGCAAATTTTGGAAGCTTCCCTATATGACTCAATTTTTGGCAAGTTGCAAATTTGGGTACAAGGTGAAGGGAGATGTCTGGGTGCCCTATTGCTAGAACTTCCCAAGTACTTAATTTCGGGTATTTCCTCTTCCCAGAGATCAGTTTTACTTCTCAGGATAACATCAAAACCCACGCATTCTCCTGAAATACTTCTGAACTAAAGTTGCCAGTGTAACTCTAAAAACCTTTTCGTGTACCTTCCAGTGTATTTTGGTTTTATTGAAAGCATAAAAAGACAATAATTAGACAAATCTGCAGATGATGCCCAAAGTCAGCTTTCTAACAGGACACCCTCTGTTTTGTCTCTTCTGGTGCTGTTTGATCCGGTGTTCAGGAGGGATCTGATTGTTTCTTACAAAAACACAGTCAGTCCTTCTTTCTCCATCCCAAAACTTCCTGGACCTGGGTCCCTCAAGACGTCTTTTTCAACCTTCCTTGTCTTTTCATTGTTGTTGCTGTTAATTTTCCACTTTTATTGCCTCCTTTCTCATCCCTACACTTTGTTCTCTCTTTTTTTGTACTGAAGGATGAGCTGTCCTCCCACAGTGCAAACAAATTTACTATGCTGAGGCTCTTTGCTTAGACAAGGACCCATTTTTAACCAAATGTTTTGTAAGCAAAAAGAATATTCGTTTTCCAGGACACTGCTAGCAAGGACATTTTTGTGGTTGTCGTTGCTTAGTGACTTCATATCAACTGGCATTGCTGGGGGCCCAAAGAGAGTCCAGGCTGTTCATGGACTGCAGATTGCTGCTCTGCTCGTGCCATGCCTTCTCAGCCTGGATACAGGATAAGGCGGAATCCTGAGCATGAGGATGCAATGGGATGGGATGGGATGGGATGGTGACCAATTATGTCACATTGTGCAATCACCTCGTTTCATGTAGATAAACCAACACCTTCCCTTCCCAGCGCTTGTATCGAACACTTTTGCTCCTGCTGACGGCAGCAGTGAGTTAAATATTACACAGAGGTGATGTTTAAGTGTAGGAATTAGTACTTGCAGCTACAGTTCAGTTTGCTGTGGAACATGTTTTTCATGCACACAGCATGCAATGAAAAAAGCAGTTCAGCAGTTCCAGAGCACAGCTCCATCCCAGTGGTCAGGGCAGTCTTTCACTCACCAAATGCTCAGGCTCACTCCTAAAGGTTCCATTGTGGAAGGAGTAATAACCAATTAACAAATGTTATTGATGTTTACAGAGAAGGCAGTGTGTGTGCTCTAAGCATCAGGAGCAGGTGTTGCAGGTAGGAGGAAAGGAATATTGATGAGCAACCTCTTGAATCCTCTGCCTTGTGACCTGTCTGGGAGCTTTAACTAAATTTGATTAGTGCAGCCATTAATCATCTGTTAGTGCTTTTGATTACACTGCCATATACAAACAGTTTACAAAGTGTATTCAGGTGTTTCATTGTAGCTCCCAGGCAGTGCCACGATCCTCCTCAGCCTCTTCTCCTGTGGTGTGGCCTTGGTGGGCTGGCTCAAGCTCTGTGTGTGATGGCCAGAGGTGCAGCCCAATCCCCTGGGTGGTTGCAGGACAGCGTTGTGCCGTGTGGGAGATCCTTCGAATGATGCTGTGTCTCGTGTCAGACTGCCTCTGTTCACTCACATTCGTACAGCTGCTGTGTTTAGAGCTTTGGGGTCCTAAAAACACTGTTGGTAAGTTGTGAAGGAAGACATCTGCCTGCATAATCATGAGCCAGTTTGAGAGGGAGCCCCATTCTCATTCTGGGAGCTCCATAGCACCCATTCCTTCCCAGGGGTGTAGGTGAGGAAGTGCTGAAGTGCTGCTGTTCCTCAAACCTGCCCATAACCTTTCTCCAGCACTGTCGTGCTCACCCACAGCTCTGCAGACCTGTTCCAGGCCTGGTGGCATCACAGGTGAGGAGCAGGGGTATTTTGGGGAGGGACATGCTCTGCTCACTGCTTGTGGCTTCCAAATTCACATGCACAGGTAAGTCCTGCCAGGGACGTGCTCACCACAACAATATCTCCAGTTCATGCATTATGCAAATTGTTTGCAATAGAGAAGTGCTTAAACAGCCGAAAAGGTTTGAGTTTTGTGCACAATGTACACTTTGCTTTACCTACATTGATAGCAATGTAGCATATTTTAATTAAATAAGTATGGAATGCAAATTGTAATACTAGTTGATTTGCAATATTTATGTAAGCCTCACATTTTGTAAGTATTTGAATTTCATATTAATTGTGCTTTGGACACATTTTGCTGTATGCTCAACGAATTTTGTGTCACTGGTTGCAAACAGAGCTGGTCTCTGTCTGTATTTAGCTACAGAAAAATTATTTTGGTGTCTGTGGAACACCTTGCAGGGAATGTGATGCAGCAGTCAGATGTTATCCTCTGCTCACACGGGGTAGCATCCCAGTTAAGCATGCAGGAGGGCGGTCTTTGGCTGGGCGTTGGCCTGATATTGCAGGGGCTGAGGTTCAATTCTCAAACCTGCCCTTGAGATCTTAACTGTGTCCCTTGTGCTGTGCTGAAATTTCCATTTCGAGGTGCAGTCAGCTCATTAGGCTGAGCCAAGTGTGACTGTAAATTCTGTGATTGATCTGAGCCCACCCCAGCTCCCTTCTCCTGCCTGCTGGAGGAGCACTCCAGGAGCCCCTCAAGGCCCCTTCTTTCCCTGTGCTTCACTCCCAGCTCACTCAGGGCCTCCAGGAGCTCCTGCAGAGAGCAGTGTGATGCACTCAGGTGGCGTTGAAGGTCTGGAAGTGCTTGGTGGGGTGTCAAAAGGAGTTTTGAGTCAGAATTTCAGTGTTTAATACAATAGATGTCTCAGGATAGGGAAAGAAAAAAAAGGAAAAGGCAGCCAAAAATAATATAGTGAAATAATTGCTATCTCTGGAAGTTTCAATTATCAGTCAAAATATCCTGAAATCAAAACCTTACTGACATTCAGCCTCAATTATATAAAAACCATTGGGGATATGGAATATGTTCATATAAATGAGGTCTCTGATAACTGAGGGAATTTTCAATGTACTTAATGGATGTCAAGAGACTTGACCCTGTTTTGAATACCAAGGAGTTTTGGATAATTGAAGTTTGGATAATCTAGGTTGAACTGTAGAATTTAGCAAATTAAGATAACGTTGAGAATCTGTGTGAGTTAATTTTAGTTCTGACAAATGGAACCAGTTTAACTAGCTCGGAGACTGGAGCCAGCAGACAACACACAGTGTGCCACAAGCTGCAATTATCCCAGGCATCACATGCAGCCTCATTAACGCTCTCCTGCCCAGCCCCTGGAAGGATCTGTGTGCACAGAGGAAGGATGGTTTCATTTCTCTGGGCTGTGTTCAGCACACGCTCTCGGGAGGGCTTTGGGTTGGTACGAGCGTGGCTTCTGTGCTGAGGATTTGTGTCTGCGTGGAGGTGAGCAGAGCTCAGTGAGCACCAGCAGAATGAGGATGTGCAGGGGCTGCTGGTGATGGTTTGGCTGATGAGAGGCCCAGTGCAAGGCAGAGAAGTGCAGTCCTCCCAGCAGTGCTGCCTGATGTCCCCAGAGCACACAGAGTCACCCTCCTCTCCTCTCTTCCTCCCCATTCCTCAACATGCATATTTTAAATTAATATTTTAATGTATTTCTAGGTTTCCAGGAAGGGGGAGGAATAAATTATTAAAGATGAACTACAGTGGTTTAAGGATATAAGAGCTGTAAGGTTTGTGGGGAAAGAGACCATCCTGCATTAAATCAGCTGACAGCACTTACCCAGCTCTGATAAGCTGGCAGAAATGTCTTTATCTGACAGGTCTGAACAGACTCAGTGCCTGGAAGTTTATTTTCTCCTGTCTTGTCATAACAAGAAGCAGTACCTCCCTCCCCTTAACACCTTTGGCTTGAGGACTAGACCCTGGAATATTTCAAGAGAGAGCTGCCTGGGGGCAGGAGGGATGTCCATGAAGTGACAGCCCAGGAACTCCTGGGAGCTGTTACCAATTTCTTGCTTAGCTGCAGCTCTTGTGCAAGACAGTTGACATCAGTAGGAGCTGCCCCCTAAACTTTTTAGCAATCTGGGCCTGAACTGTGCCTTTGACTGTAATATTGAGGTGTTAATTCTTCCTTCACTGGCTGTGGAGGGAAAAACATTAGACAGTGTAGTGTATAGAGAGTACTTAAGTGAGGATTATATGAGAGGCAGTGGAGGAATTTTTGACACAGGCATGTATTAAGTACTTGGGCAGTACATTGTGGATCACAAAACCTCATCTTTCAAAAATATATTCTCGTTTTTAATAAAAGCCCCTTTGGCAATAGGAGAGTGGCGGCAGGGTGGGAAGCAGTTGTTCTTTGTGAGCCTTTTCACTTGTCACAGGCTCTGTGTGCCTGCAGGAGTGTTTATCAGAGAGCAAAACCACTACACAGCACCACTGAAGGATGCTCTGCAAGCGCTCTGTGTTGGTTTTACCACACTGGCAGCTGAAAACCCCAGATCACCTGGAGCTCCACTGTGCTGGGCTGTGTGCAACCCCTACCACCTTTAAAAAAAACCAAACTAGAATAAATGAAAGGACTGTCCTCTTGTATAGATGGGAATGGAAGCCATGGTGCTGTCAAGTGACACACATAAGGTTAAACAAGAAACTGTAGAGAAAATTAATCTCCCCAGCTCTGGTCTAGGGTTTTAAACTTGTTGCTGTCCTCTCTTGGCTCTCAATTTGAAACCCATTGCATTAGAGCGGATGGAAAAACAGCCAAGAAGGTTAATCCTACACTGAAAGAGCAAAAAATGCTCAGTTATGGGGAGACTGAGAGATAAGACACAGCAGAACTTCAAACAACTGCTCTAGAGGATGCTATCCAGATACCAGGGACTTGCTGGAGAGCTGATAGGAGAGCAGCATGTATCAAAGCACAGAGGGGAAACACCAGGGGTAGTTCAGATCAAATGTCAAGGGGGGCTGTTTTAAAGAAGAAAAGTAGAAATAAAAGAAGCTGCATTAATCTGCAGGGGTGTGATAGCTGAGAAGATATTCTCACCCTTACAGCTTTATTAGAGATAGCTTTCCTTGCAGACAACACCAAAAAAGGAGACCAGACAATGTCAGCTCTTTTCTACTGCAAAATTACCATGCAGAGAACCACAGGGAAAACGCCTGAGACCGCGAACTGTAAACAAGATGAGCCACTGTCAGGCTCAAAAATCAATGTTTTTTTAAAGTGTATGTTAAAACCAACTTTGTTTACTTAATTGCAATAGAACATTGTATTTTCCTTAAGAGAAAATTGAGAAAACCTGGAGGGTGATTCAGTGGTTTGCAATAAATAAACACAAATGTGAAATCGAACACTACCCAAATTACAAAAGCTAAATACATGAAACACCCCCAGTGCAGACTTGTCACTCAAGTGCCAACTGTCAAGGGTTGGATACTTTTCACAAAGCATAGTTTTAGCCTTTATCTTAATGTCAGTACTTTGTTATGATTGACCTTCTTCTGGCTGGAAGCCCACACAAACGAAACAATGCTATTCTGTTCTGAAGAGGGTGAATAGAGAAAGCATTGTTACTTGGTAAAATGCCTTTGGACTGAATCCCAGATGGGAAGGAAGTGCTGTAATTACTGTACTCAATACACAGCACTGTAGGGGCACGTAAGGCAACCGGTCTGCAGCAGGCGAGCAATCCTACACCTCTGCTGGCTGGGAGGCTCCACTGACCCAGCAATTTTCATATTACTGTTTTATTTGTTCTGCTTAAGCAAAAAAATCTGCACTTGATCACTGGAAATTAAAAACTCAAACCAGGCTCCCTAAGCAAATAGGAGAAAAATCTTAAGAGCCTGCTCGTCCCCCAGTGCCTGTTTGGAAACGGTGAGCACAGTCAGACTAAGCTGGTTTATGTTCTTCTGTACCTGTGGAAGGTTATCCATATTCTGTTCCAAATCCCACAAAATTTTCTTGTGATTACAACTCCATTAAATATAATCTGTGCTGTGAAATGTGTCTGGTCCCAATGCTAGGATCTCTGCTCTTGAACTCGTCACAAAGTAACATATAAATGGCACTTTAACATGTGTATTTATCATGATACGCATTTCCCTGAACACTGTTTTTATAAAATAGCACAGGAAGCACATTCATTACAAGCTTTGCAGTATTGTGATGAGAGACTTCTCTTTTAAGTGGAAAATGAACTCAGTTACACTATTGTCATTCAGTTTTATCTTAAAAGCATCTCAGCAGACAAGTGGGGAAGGTGAATTATTCCAGCTGCTGTATCTGCTGCTACCCATTGTGAGAGATGCTCTTTGCCATGCACAGTTCAGTCTTAATAGAGATGGGCAAAGGAGATGGGAGGAATTGCTATTGCTGTTTTACAGAGGGGGAGCACAGACATACAATTGCTCACAGTTGTCTGGGAGGCTTGACATGACCAGGAACTGAATGCAGCCTCCTGAGATGCAATCCAGGTGCTTTGCTGCCCAGGAAACACCTAAAACATGCCTTCGCCTTGTCTTTTGGGGCTTGATTCCATTGAAAAGCTAAAACAGGCTTCTCTTTAGCCACATATTTAGGTTTTTTGGTACTCTGGTTAATATTTTTGCTGCTGGTTTGTAGCAGCCCTCTGATGTCTTACATTGGTGTGCTTGGGGTGGCTGATGGATTGGGCAGTTCTGATGATCATATGCATTAACATTTATCTTATCTTAGCACCAGGGTCTAGCTATCCTTTGGAAAAATATAAGAGGTGGTTTGTAACCCTCACCTGTCCCTGGAATCAAGTGCATCCCCTGGCTCTGTAAGTTATTCACACCCTTCTGGCTGGAAATGTGCAGCAAAACCTGGAGGGGCTTGGCCCCATTTTTATGCAAATACAGCTTGAATGGGTTAACTGCATGGAGCATGTGACCCAACTGGAAAGAGCTTCCCAACCAAAATAGTTCTAATTTGACTGCAAAAAGTGTTGGGATCTAGTGAATACCTATAGCCCTTCCTAGGGAAAAATACAGAGTGGCCACAACTCAGCTCAGGAGAAAGGTGCTCTGCCATGTGTGACATCTTCTGTCCTTTCTTATGCTGAATCCTTTGGCTCTTTGCAGAGGAAAATCAGAGGTTCCTCATTAAAAAAAAACCAAAAAAACTCCCTGATTCCCATTTGTTTTTCATGCAACTTTATCTTCTAGAAGTAACATGGAAAAACAGAAAATACCATGTTTTGAATGGACACTTTGTTTCAATGTGAAAGAGGCAACTCCTGCAGTTTTCTGGATCCCTGATGTGCTTTTGAATGGCATCCAAAGTTTGGGCCAGGATAGACAGGAAGCCAGATGGGGACGTTTCTGTATTTTCTGAGTCAAATTGCTTCCCAGGCTATGAGGAGTTTTAGTCTCTGGAGAGCCCAGCTGTGATGGAGTCGGAGCTTTTAATTCCTGTGATGCTGACAGATCTACCAGGCACTGTGATGGAGACATGCTCTTGCCTGGAGAAGCAGGCAGCACTATCCTGCATGTTTGGATGGGAGCTCATTCCTGGAAAACTTGTGTGAAGACAAATGTGTGGTCCAGCAGGAGTGAAGGGTTTGGTGCCATGTGCAAAAAGATGTATGTTTTCATGCATATGGTGATTATTTGAGGCAATCACTGGCTTAGTGCTTAGCTTTCCTCAGGGACCATTTTTTCATGATATCTGGTGTTTTCCAAAGGCCCCTGCACTTAGACAGAGGGGCTGGAAGTCAGCCATGGTGATCAAAATGAAATGGAAAAAGATGCAGGTTTTTCAGATTTATTTCTTTAGGATATTTATTTAAGCATAGCGGTTTCACAGAGGTCATCACTGACGTGCACAGAGGCATTTTAGCAGGGAAGCATTCTACCAGCATAGCTGTGTTTTATTGCTGGTGGGATTATTATTAGATTAGGGAGAAGATGGCAGCTGAGGGAGGGGGGCGTTTGGTGGGATCTGGAATTTGGACAGATCTGAAGGGAACAACTCATTGCTTGAGTTGCTGCTGGTAATGAAATTGCTCCTGACAAGTCAGAGGGAGCTGCTGGCCTCCCGTGTGCTGAGGTGTCTGCAGGGATTGGGTTGCTCTTGGAGGAAGATGAGGAAAACCCAAAAGGCTTCATTGTTTTTGCTGAGGCTGCAGGTGGGTTAAACTCGAGCAGCAACGTGCAGAAAGGATTCTCCTAACAGCAACGCTGCGAGCATTCAGCACTTCCCTGGCAAATCCTGTCAGCCAAAACGAAGATGAAATTCCTTGAAGACACTACAGAGAGTGAGGGTTTGGTGCATTTCATGCCTGTCCTTTGCATTTCCATGGTGGGTGGCCTGCTGCCAGCTCTGCTCCCACCAGGTCCTGTTTCCCCTGGGCCAGCCCAGCACGGCAGTTCCCTGTGGCTGCTGGCTTTGGTGAGCAGTGCTGGACTGGGCAGGAGTCCCCAGGTGGGGCTGCTGTGGGGCAGAGGAGCAGCCAAGGGCTCTCTCTCCGTCAGGTGCTGAGGGCTCTGGCACAAATCTTCAGAATTCTGAAGGCTGAAAGCACCAATTCGGTGAAGACTTTGCAGAGCTTTGGAGCACCTCCTCCTGCTCCCTGACTGTGACTTGTGAGGGGTTTGAGCTCTCAAAGCAGGGTGGATCCTCAGAGAAACAGGCTAGCACTGCCCTGTCCCTGAGCCAGTGCTGGAACTATGGGCAGTGGATTTCCAGGTGCTTTCTTGGAGGGGGAGCCAGGCAGAGCTCTGGGTGACCTGCTCCAGCCCAAGGTACAGGATTTGCCATACGTGTTCCAGGGGGGAAACACCCTGCATTTTGGGCAAGAAACTCAAGTTGTTGGGTCCAACAACTTGCAAAATATTCTATCACTTGCTAACAGATTCTCATGCATAAAAAGATGAGGTTTTAATTAGTGCCCCCTCTTTCCATACTGGCCCCTTACAAGCAGCTAACTCCTTTTGAATGGAGAGCATTGCAGTGTATTTTTTTTCCTTCTCTTTTTTCCCCCCCTAACCTACTTTGACTAATTTTCAGGATGCTGGCAATTGACATGCATTATTTATACTGCTGCAAACCTTGTATTTGGGATGAGAAATCCTACTGTCAGGCTTCCTGCTTCTAATAAGCATTCCTT
Organism: Ifrita kowaldi; assembly: GCA_013398055.1. NCBI lineage: Eukaryota > Metazoa > Chordata > Aves > Passeriformes > Cinclosomatidae > Ifrita > Ifrita kowaldi. Next base: position 152,210 of record VZRS01005083.1, on the reverse strand, counting down.
TCACTGCATTATCTCCTTGCACAGCCCAGGGCTGCTCTTGCCAGGGACCCAGCTGGTGTTACTCGATGACTTTGTGGCGTGGGGAGCCTGCCTGGTGTAGCGGATCTGCTGGCTCGTGTGCTGCTCATCAGCACAGAGACACAGGCTCCTGCTCCAGCTGAGGGAGGGGGATGAGGCAGAGGCAGAAACCACCGTGGGATTGAGTGACAGAAGTCCTGATTTTCCGTGACCCGCTGTCTTGTGTTGCGACTCGAACCTGTGCAATCTGAATTTAAAATGCTTCCGTCTCCCTCCCCTGCCACCCAGTGTGGATGAAAACAGAAGGTGAAACAGGAGGACAGCCAGTGCAGCCCCTGGAACAAAATGCTTTGAGGTTCTCAAATCTGTCTCTGTCACACTGGATCAGTTGCCAGGGCCTGCACCGCCACCTCTTTTTGTTCATTTGAAAGATAACTCATTCCTTAACAGCTGAAATGGCTTCTGACAAACCTCCCCTTTGAAAATTGTGCTCAAGGACACTGCTCTTCCACTGTTTGCACAGTCAAAATATTCTGGGGAGGATTTTTTCCCCCTCTCTCTTTTATCTGAGGCAGCATAATAAAATACCTTAGATAAACAAATTTATTCTTGGAGGGATGTTTATTAGGCGCTGGCAATCCCTATGATAAATAATTTCTCTGGGAGGAAAAAAAAAACCTAAATAGAAAGTAGGCCAAGGAAATGATGTGAGTGCAGGGGATAAGGCAGGGAGTGGAGGATGCAGAGGCTCCTGTCGGCTCTGGGGGTCTCAGATGCTCCCGCAGTGCCATCTGCAGGGAAGCCCATGGAGAGGGGGCACAGGGGCCTGGGGCAGGAGTAGGACTCCCATATTTGCATGCTCTTTTGCTGAGGATTTGGGAAAAGCAGAGACAGCGTGTGGCACCAAATCCCACCACGGGAGAGATTTTACAGACACCTGGTAGAGGGTCACACACAGCTTGGGCTGTGTGCTTCACCACCTGGGGGAGTGGTGCAAGAAACCATGCAATAGTGTGTGAGAATTGCTGATCTTTTAGTGCAGAAGAAACCAGAAGCAGGTTCCAAGGTGGGATGGGTGGGGGGAAACGGTTCATATCAGTTTGAGACAGGTATTTTTTGTTTCCAGTTTTTTCAGTGAAATTTAAACCACAAAACTTCAATTTCAGGTCAAACTGAAATGTCAGTTAGGTCAAAAATGAAGCAGTCTATTTTGATTTGGGGTTATTTATCTCCTGATTTCGTTTTAATTTAGGGGACTTTTAGTGTGAGGAAAAAAACCACTTCAAACTGAGAAGCCGAAAGTTTCTTTTTGAAAATATTGTCACAGAATCACTGAATATTCTGAGTTGGAAGGGACCCACAATGATCATTCAGTCCAACTCTTCAGTGAATGTCCCATACGAACCCATGACCTTGGCATTATCAGCACCATGCTTTAACCAGCTGAGCTAATGTCAGGGATACATTTCATCCTTCCCAAAATGAGGCCTTTGATTTTAACAGTCTTGTTCTGAAATGCAGTGTCTTCAACTCTTTTTTTAGATTTCCTTCCCAGGAGCAACCTCACAGCCCCTCACCCTCTCTGCTAACAGCAACCACCATCCCCCAAGTTCATCTGCCATTCAATTGCATCTCTTTACAAATCAGTTTCTCAGCAATTTTGTGTCAAATCTCTGTTTGCTTGAATGTTTACAACATTTTACTGCTAAAGAAGTGAGTTACAACGTGAAATATTGCGGATAATGTGAAGGAGCGTGTGGCAGTCCCCCTGAGACTTGGTCCTTCGTTGTGCCTTCCCACAGCCCCTCTCTCCCCAAGAGCTGTCGACACCAGTTGCTCAGTGAGCTGATGTGCAATAAAAACCAGCTCTCACAAACCAGGGCTGCACGAGGATGTGATGCTCTGATTGTGGGAGGAAACTGAGTGAATTAGTTCTTCTTTGAGAGGCGACTCTGCTAAATGATGTGTGCTGCACAGAGAGGTCAGCTCCGGCCACGAAACACAGCCAGGCTCCAGGGAATGCGAGAGGCGAAGAAGGTCCTTTCAGTTTTACTGTTAATGACTGATCTGGAGGTTTCTGTACAGTCTGTGGTTAGAGAGAGCTCCAAGCAGGTATTTGGGCATAGAAGAGATGGGTTAGATTTGATACAGAAGCTGTGAACTCCAAAAAGACTTAGATGAGCAGAAGCATGGCAGCACTAGGTCATGGTTTCCCTGTGCATTTTGGGATTTTCAAAGGGGCTGATGGGATACCGAAATCGCACTGACTCTGGTTAAACCTATGCTAAGCTTAAAGTACTAAAGGGAAGTGGCTTTGGCCAGAGGGAAAATTCAGCTTTTCAAGAAAAAAAGATGAGGTTAGAATGCTTGTCACAGAGCGAAACAGGAACACGGACTGACTTCTTGTGAGTGGATTTCAAATGCAGAGCAATTTGCCTTATGCAAACGTTATCTGGGGTTTCCTGTGGGTCAGGCTGGCACAGGTCCCCAGCGAAGGTGCAGCAGCAGCTCCTGCTGGTGAGCAGGCACCAGCTCAGGAGGCAGCTCGGGATGCTGAAATGCTGCTGGTGATGCCAGCACTTTTGGAAGGTTTTCTGCCTCCATGTGTATGAGGAGCAGTGGGAGGCTGTTATTGCTGCTGAGAGATTTCAGGCAATCTTAGTTCTGGGAGTGTTTTGAACCTTCAGGTATTGAGGTGGAGAGGGAAAGGAGAGAATCAGAAATGGAAGGAGATTAATTCTTGAAGCCTGTCTGCATTTTTTTACATAAATTCTGCTCTGCATCCAGACGTGTAAGGCACAGGCTACAAAAATCCCTGCTTCTGCTGCAGGCAGAGCAGAGGATAAATATATATGGATGAATAAACAAGGCAAGTAATCCAATCTCATTGCTGGTATTCAGTTCCTGCACTGTTGCTCTAGGCAACCAGCTTGAGTGGGGATATTGTCTATAACCTTAAAAACTGATTATAGGCTACTTCACTGCCTCATACGGTCTTAAAGAGGATTAGAAGAGAGTGTAAAGCTGGCTTAGGCACTATGTTAACAAAGCCTCAAAGGCATCTGCAGATTTCCTTGTTCATGAAGTGATTAACTTATTTAGTAACTGTGAAAAAATGTGCCCATTTGGGGAGCCAGGCTGGCAATAATTAAGAGATGTAACTGTGCCGCCGTGAGCGGGCTGACAACGGCGGCTGGTTCACACCAGCACATCCGGCTGCCTCGCCGAGCTGTGGGGCTGCTCTGGGCTCGGGCTCACACAGGTTTCCCCCGTGGTTTTGCAGCTGGAGGGGAAGGAGTGTGCACGGTGCAGAGGAGGAGGGCCCTGCTTGTGCCTTTCGCGGCTCTGCAGGGCTGTCTGTGTCCTGACAGGCTGTGTTTGGGTTCTGCCCGGCACCACAGCCACAGCTGAGGCCTGTGCCCACGGGAGGAAGCACACACCAGCACTTTGCTTCCTCCTCCAGCTGCTTTTAAACTAAAGAATAAAAATGACACTGAAAAATGACACCCTTATCCCAGGCTGAAGTGCGCTGGTTGGGGCGAACACCAAGCAGGCACAGCCAGGGTGTCAGGTGATTGTAAGTGCAAGGTGAAGCCAGTCCTGGTTTTGCTTCTTCACAGTTTGACAGCAAATGCTTTTCGTTGATGATGACAAAGCCAGCAAGCACAGCAGAGAGGGCTGTGATGGGGCCCCGATCTCAGAGGATGCCCGACAGGATCTCTCACCAGGGTTGGGTGTCACAAGTTTCGAGCACCCTGTCTCTGACAAACGAAGCTTTTCAAACCTGAAAACATTGAAAATTGTTTGGTACAGGGGGCTAGCTTGGCTTGTATCCATCCTGAAAGTAAAACAAGTAAAAGTGGTTTGAAATAATGACAAAACCAAGCCTTTGATTTCAGTGTGTTCTCCCTTTGTGAAAATCCTCAGACATCACAAAGATGAATGAGAGATCTTGAAAGCACAGATAAACACCATCACCAGTGTGGTGGATCTTATATGGGTCCTTCATTTTTTCAGTCCTGATCTGGATGTGCTGGAGGAACTCTTCTATTGATGCACACCTCACATTGCACTTACTGCTTCTAATTTTCATTTTTCCCTCCAGATCAATGTGGTGTTGTTTAGTGAGATGATTTCAGACATTCATACAGAAGTTCCCTGAAAATCTGGATTAATAATGGAAAAAAAATGAGGAGATAAGAGATTACCCTGTGTCTTTATAACACACTGTGATTAAAACTCCAGCTCTTTACCATCCCAAGCTCTTACATGTGTGTAAAGCGTCAGGGGGATGAGAATTAATGCCTTCAGAAGGGAAAGCAGACACTCTGAAGGAGTATCATAAGAACAGTTTCAAATCAGGAATAATTTAAATGTGGAAAGATCCAAGAGGCCTGTTAATAGTCCACCAGCTTTCTGCTAGTGGATGGAGATACGTTTTGATCTCAGAAGAGTGGAATGGCACTTTGTATTTTCCATCTCTCCTCTTGTTGTCCTGTCATTGCTTCAGTCCCAGATAATGGATGGGATTTTCAAAGTCACACAGCCTTGACCTGTTTGCTTTGTCACCAAACTCAACTCAAAAGCTGAAAATTCTTCCTGCCTTTCTATTTCTGGCTTTCCCAGGAGAGGGGAATTCATGAGAGTGAGTGGGAAGAACTATTGGTTTAAGGAAAACAATTACAGACCTGTGTGTGCTTCCCCACTTAGCTTCTCCCAGGAAAACAGGTGCTTTCAAATGCTGCTCTCGTGTTAACAGCTCTTCTGAATCTGTCATTGTAGCTACCTGTGTTTCATTCAGCACCTTAGCAAGAGACCAAAATAGCATCTCATGGATGAAGAATCTCCATTTTAACCTCTACAAGTGTCAATTGTTCTAAATGTATATGCAGCACTTGGCATCAGGGCTTGCTTACTGTTACTGACAGCATCCCTTGCAACACTTGAAAATACATTCTTAATACATGTTGGCTGGAAAACAGCTCAAGTACTTAGTAGTTTTCCAGTCCTATTTGTTTTTTCCCCCTCCTCTCCTCTTCCTTGAACCACTGTGCATTAGCAGTTCTCCTGTAATGATGTAATTTTATCCACTTTCCATCCGACCAGAAATACTGAATATGTTTAGTGTTTCCCAGGGTATGGCACAAACTCATCTGGATTCGTTGATGTTCATGTTTAAAAACCTTGTGGCAGGCAAAGTGTCAGGTTTTTCTATCTTGTTTCACAGGAGCTGTATTTATGTGCAGCAAAGACCAGTCTGCTCCTTTCACACGTGTCTGGACAAGGTCAAAAGGCAGTTTCTATTTTGATTTGGTCGAAGAGGTGATGAGGCCAAGAGAGATTTCATATCTCATGATCTGCTTGTGTAAGCCATGTCTCTTAAGTTAATTTGGTTAGGATGCTGCTGGCAGTGTGCCCTGGCATGGCAGTTGGTGGGAGGAACACTCACATCAGGTAAGGTCCTCCCCATGTCGCCCAAGGAAGTGGCTTCACACAGACTCTGTGGATTTGCACTGGTGTGCTGCTCAGCAGAAAGCTGTGAGTGGCCCTTATGTGTTTCATTATGAGAGTCCTGGAATAACACTTTAGGCCTGGGTCAAAGCCACATTTTTAATGAATGAGTAATCTTCTCTCTTCCTCTCTTTCTGAACTGTTCAGTTCTCTTTCTGAACTGTTAGCTCCTCAACACATGATGAGAAGGGGCAGGGAAGTTACTTCTCTTCCAGCTGGAGGGCTGAGCAGTGGATCCAGAGGAGCAGGTTGAATATGTCACCAGCCACTTAAGCAGGGAGAGAGACCCTGTTCCTTCCCTTTGAGAAAAACAGATGTGCTCCCTCCACCTGCGAGGAGAATACCACTGTGAATCACTTCATCCCGTGCTCCTCCTGAGGGTCATTCACGCTGAGTTTTGAAGCCATTCCATGGCTGAAACTCAACCAGCCATCCACACTCTCCTTTGGCTGTGGATGGAGCTGTGGGGGGAACTGGCTACCCTCCAAAACAAACCCATTCCCGTGCTCCAGCCAGGCTGCAGCAGCTGTGGCGGGGCAGGGGGAGTGTTAAACACAGCGAGCTGGGGTTTGATTGAGCACTGTCAGCTCCTCTTTGGGGTGAGCTGCTGCTCCCCAGGTACAGCCATCCATCCGTGCGTGGCACAGCATGTGGGAAACGCCTCCTTCGCTGCTGTGCGAAATCGCTCTCATGAAACTCACCCAGAGTGAATTCCAGCACATTCCTTGAATGTTCCTGGGGAAAGAGCTGCAGCAGGAGTATTTAGGTGGTGTATTCTCTGTCAGCCATACTCTCACCTCACGTGCATGCTCTGCCTGTTCGGTATTACTGGAAATCTTTGTGTTAGCTCACTTGTTAGCTGTGGCAGCTCCCCAGGTTATTCCAGCAGCTGGGGTGTGCTTTGTGGCTGTGCTCAGTAACACTGCAGCTCAGGCTCTTCAGGCTGGAGAGTTGCCCACGCTCTGTGAGCAGGTAGAAAAATCTACTTTTATGCCCCGGGTGTGTAGGGAAGGAGGTCTGGATTTTTTCCATCTCTAACAGGCTTTTCATGTGTCATTGGGCAAGTCATTCAATCTCCCTTTACAACATTGCTCTGCTCTGCAGTGTCTATTACAATCTTTACCTGTTTTTGTCAGCTAAGAACACGTTCTTTAGGACAGGGGATTCCTTCCTATGTTTGTGTGTAGTTGTGTCATAATTAGGGTCCCTGGGTATTGCCTTAATTCCCACTATAACATCACCAAATTATACTTGAATAAATTACACATCATGGATATTAAATGCTCAGCTCAGTTTCAGTGCAAAATAAAAAGCTCAGATGATGGTAACTTAAACTGGCAATAAAATAGCCAGCATTACGCCCGTAAATACTTAATTTGCAAATGTTTAGAGAATTAGGCACCTGCTATAAATCTTTATTGTGGGCTTTGCACCCTGTTGGCAATCGGTGAGCTACATCTCACTTCATTATGCATGAATGTGTAATTTTCCAAAAGCATAAACGTGGCCTCCGAGGGCAGGCACATTAATAGCGTTCGAATGAACCAATTTGTTTCCTCCCCAACGTGTTTATCTCCCAGCTCTTGGTTGCGAGTGCCAGTGGAAAGGTTAATGGCTCACAGCTCCCTGGCAAATGATGCACTGGTTTAACCTCTGCCAGGGCTGGATTCTTCATTGTCTTTAGCCCTCAGCGTGTTGAAAGTTACCAGCTGCACCCCGTGTGCTGGCTGGGATGGAAGAGGGGCTTCTTTAAATCATTGCACGTGTCCAGGATTAAATGGGCTCCTGTTTCCCTCTTGCTCGTTGTGGGCCTGATTCATCGGGGACACGGCGCTCTGGGAGCACTCGTGCCTGCTTCAGCAGAGCCTTTGTGCCATTTCAAACACACAAAGAGCCACCAGAGCAGCTGGGTCTGGTCACATGCCAAAAGTCAAGCAGCTTTGAGCTGAATTCATGCACAGCATTCCCAAGTGGAAATACCTGGGCAGGCGTGAAAGGAATATACAGCCTGAAAGGTGATGTGGGCTAATGAAATGTTGGATGTGCTTTCAGTGCTGTCAGAACCACTGGGCAGCACAAGTTTATGCTAAAGTTTGCATGTTTCACTATTAACGAGGCTCAGTTTTGACAAATGGGAGGGCCAAACCACGTAGGAAAAGAAAATTGTATGAACTTTGCTCAATTCGGATAAAAAAATCAAATGAAATGTGCTTTTTTCTTCCTGTGAAGAGGCCTCAGACCTAAGCTCTACTGAAATTTGTTTTCAGCCTGTCCAAAAAGGAACATATTTCTTTAGGTGCTTAAATACGACTGGAAGTGTGGCATTTTCAAGGCAACCTGAGTGAATTAGGGGCAGAGCCATGCTCAAGGATAATGCACCTCCTCAGGCACTCAAATTTAAAAACTACAGCCCTATTAGAAATGCTCCAATTATTACTATTATTTGCTACTTAACAGCTGTCATTGGAGGCTCAGGACAGCTTTGTGCTGAATATTATGAATACATAGAAGAAGAAGAAGAAAAAAAATAACCTGGAGGTGCTTAAAATCTCTGCCTGGGAGACAATGAATAGATGCAACTGGCTGGGAAGCCAGAGGTGGTGGGAAATAGCTCTGGAACATTTCGTCAAATCTGAAAAGAATCCACTGTTGTCTAAATCTGGACTCTGAGCTATTACATGGAGTAAGTAGCATTAAGCAGGCAGGAATGGCTGTCTTTGAGCAGAGGGATATTTATTTCTAAGCTTGAGTAAAAACTACCATGGTGAAGTCAATGAGTTTAAAAGGAAATAATTAGGCCACAATTACAGGGGTGGGGTGAAAAGCCAAACCGTGCAAGTTCCCTCTTCCTCCACTAACCCCTGCCTTTCTTTCCCTGTTGTCCACTTGCTGCGTTACCCTGGAATTCCAATGAAAATTTAAGTGTATCTAAATGTAGCCTTCCCCCTGGGAGAGGGAGTGGATCTGTCATCAGGGATCTGTCAGAGTCAATAACATTTCCCCTGCAGCCCCGAGCAGTGCCTCAAGATCTAACATTTCTGTCTGAATTATCAGCTAATGCTCTGACAAATTGCCTGTGATTTTCTTTTTTTCTCCCTGAGTGGATGTGCCTGGTCTGCAGATTAGGTAAACACGGCCGGGCTCTGGTGTGGAGCAGCGGCTGATGATTTCCAGCCAGACATTTCTGTCAAGCCAGGGAGGCCGGGCTGGACACGGCTCTGGGGCTCTCACAGCCACAAACCCGTCCTGGGAGATACCCACTCACCCTGCCAGCGAGAAATGATGGAGCTGCAAGGTCAGGACCTGGCAGAGACTTGGAGTAACAGGGCTGCGAGTGAGGCTTTGCTCTAACTGGACAAAATGGGCTGAGTTGTAGCATAAACTGTGCTGCTAAAATGGGCGGCATTGCTGGATTTATTTTTCTGGCAGAAGGAAACAGCTACTGGTGGCTTAGTCCTTAGACACTGAGATCATCGAAACTGCCATGTGTGTGATTTTGCACTTGTGAAATGAAATCATCTTTGAGAGGAAAAGCTATGGAAAATGCCCCAGAGAGGCACCCATGGGGTTTGTTTCTCTGGCCACAAGATTCCAACACCTCTTGGACGAAGGAAACCATCACCATCGCCTGCCTCTGCTCCATCTGCGTGAGATCCAAGCGTCTCTGTGTGCGCCTGCTGGAGAAGTGATTTTCCTTGGAGCATGAGCTGGTTTTTAAGCACTGTTGGTGCAGTGGCAGCCTGAAATACTGATGATGAAATAAGATCATGAATGAGGGAGAGGCAGGAGAAATTCTCGTCTGAGCTGTCATCGCCAGGATTTACATTCGCTGCTGCAAGTCTCTTCTCTGTAAGTCAGGTGGATACACATTCCCTCCCTGGCCTTTTCCGATTCCTCTGTTCATATGCGAACTCCAGACACCATAAACACCCTTTTCTCCTGCCTGGAGCAGCCACCCAGCCCCTCTGCAAAGGGCTTTGCAGTGCATTTCCAATTCCAGCTGCAGACATGCTTTGCCCAGCCCTTCCCCTTGCTAGTTATTAAGTAACATGATGTAATTACTGGCTCTGCTATGAAATATGTGGGAATTGATCAACACTGCAATCTTCCTTCAGGCTGAGAATACTGCTCCCCCAAATCACCAGTAGGAATTGGGTGCTGAATTCCCTTAGGCTCCCTTTGCAAATTTCAGTGTTTTACGGGACTGTGGAGTAGTAGAAGCACTTTGGGATATGTGACATTTTCTACTGCCTTCTTTAGGAGTGCATCTAAAGGAAAATAAAACCTCTGGGAGGACAAGAGTTGTAGGAATAGAGACACACACCCTATAAAGTCACCGAGGTGCTTGACAGATGAGCAGTGGCACCAACTAGAAATATTCCTGTATAGTTCTAGGAAGCCAAATAACTAAAAGGTAGAGATATTTATAATCTTTCTCAGATGTCCACATAAACATGCACAGCAGCCAGGAAAAGAAAGGCAGTTCTGGATTCTTTCTGAGGAATCCCAGGCTGGGCACGCTGCTCTTTTATTACAGGCACTGCAAAGATTTAAAAAGGAAGGGGTTGAAGAGGAAGGAGAGACAAAGGCCTTTGCAATCTAGAGTATCTCACTTAAAATAAGTATTAGTCATAAGTCATTAAAACAAAGATACCTGTCAGGAGTGTTTGATAATCGATGGATAATATACATCAATGAAATTATTAAAATGGAAAATAATTGCAGAACTACCATTCCTTTGTAAAAAAAAATTTTTTTGCCTGAAATGCTAAATGTTCTATATGTAACATTTGAAGTGCCCAGAATGAAATTCCTTTCCTTTTCACATAGCAGTGTGCGCTGAGGCACAGAGATAAAATCTTTAATGTCATGGAAGATAGATTGCGTTTTCGATAGGCTGGAGATTTGGTAGTTAATAGACACAGCAAAGGCCACCTGAACGGATGAAGGGGAATCAGTGGGACATTCATTTTGAGAGGCCCTGTGTGTGCGTCCAAGGTTTTTCTAAATATAGAAATAGTGGATGGCTTGGGCTTGAGCCTTCCATCCCATAGGGAAGCTGCATCCTTCATGACCCCCACTAGCTGGGAGCCTCATCCAGAGGCAGACCCTTGGTGGGTCCCATGGTGGGTCACTGTGGGGGGAGAAAGCTCTCAGCTGAGTTGCTTGGGGTTTTTTTTCTCTGAAGAAAATGCTGCCTTGGCTTGAGAGTCTGATTACCCCTGATGTAGGGCAGGCAGAGGTGCTTGGGTAAGGATGGGAGCAGCAGGTAGGTGCCAGGGTTGGGAAGCAGGGCTGCTGCTGTCCCCAAATCCAGGCAGGGACCAAGAGGGGTAACATGGGACCAGCGCCCAGCCTTTTGGGTAGACAAGCCTTAAGGAAACAGAGTTGTGAACACATGAAAGAAGTCTTTTCTTGATTCTTGCTACCTACTTTCACATTAAGTTAGTGCAGGCAGGAAGGCAATAAAGAATTTGCCAAGTGCTCTTTCTCTTGCCATTAAAGTTTCATGAAAAAGTTCCACTGTCAGGTCTTGGTCCTATTTATAGGCATCTTTCTTGCCTTCAACATTATTATTAAACTCTTTTGTTATAGAAAGCTAGTCTGAAAATGAGCTGGCCTGGTAAATAAAACACTTGCTTTTGCCAGCATACTCATCTCTGCAGAGCAATATACCCAGGAATATTTTCCTCATATGTTTTTGTCAACACATTATTGCATATGCCTATTTAAGCAGTTTTAGTACATTCCCAGAGCACTTGCTTTTGCCGTCGATTTGAGGTGAAGTCATGAGCAGGCACTGCACAATTCCTGACCCCAAAATCCAGGAGGAACATGAAAGGGAGAGAAGGGGACTTTAACCCCATACATTCATAGGCAGCCCAAGTGTCTGCTTGGGGTCTTGTGCCTTGGAAATTCCTCAGAGCAGGTGCTTCAACCATACCCCAATTGTTCCTCCGCTTCTGAGAGTCAGCCTGCAGTATTCACTAGAATGAAGCATGCTACCAAAAAAACCCCTGCTTTAAATGCTTGTTAATTATTTTGTTAAAGAGGGTTTTCTGCTCTGTATTATTAACAAGGCAAATTAAAGCAGGGGTGTGTGATGCCCAGAAAACATCTGCTCAATGAAAATGAAACACTAAACCCAAAAGCTGCCCTCTGTGGCTTGTTTTCATCCAGCTGTGCCTCTTTCAGGATGCCTCTGCTCCCCCAGGGTGTACCCAGGACAGTTGTGGAGAATCTCTTATGGTTGTCTATAACAAGAGTGAAAACATCCCCATGCAGAAAATCCCAGTAATTCTGGGTACTTGGGACCCTATCTGTACTCTTCTGAAAGTGTTTCCACAAATATGCGTGAAAATGTATCTTTAGTCAAGTCTATAGCCTTTAAAAGACAGACGTTTATCAGCTCATCCAGCTTTTTTACCAGGAAAGCATTTCGGATACTTTTGATGTAGGAAACCATTAAGAGTTTTTGATATTTTTCAGTGTTTATAATATGCATTTAGTAGCTCCCTCCAAGATGTTTGAAAACAAAATTCTTTCTCTGTTTGCTTATTAAGCTCTTTCCTTATCTGGCAGAGGGTGGATGCTCTACCCCTGATTCTCTCCTAGCAGCCTCAGGAAGCCTGGTGGAGTGTGTTGACTCTGGGGTTTCTGGAATGGAACCAGATGCAGTAGATAAGGTATCTTATCTCCCAGAGGAGGATATAAACAGCCTGACTGCAGGGCATACTCCACCTGGGGGTTAGGGGGGGAGCTGGGCAGGAGTGGCTTTTCTCTGCAGGTTTAGTGCTTTAATTTGTGCTGCCTCTATTCCATTCCCTACACCTGTGTGTTTCAGAGATGAGACAGGGGTTTACACAGGCCCCTCCTGCCCCCTGTCCATTTTGGCAAGGCCTTGCACTGGGTATTGGCTGATGGTTTTTGGTGTCGGGCCTGAGTAACAGCGATGCTGCTTTGCAAAACTTTAGTGAATTAATGTTCTGTGTAGAAACAGCATTTTCTTAATAGAAGAAAGTGTGTGAGGATGTGAGGAGCTCAAACTTGGCACCAGAGAGATCCACAGGAAGTAACTCTGTGGCTCAGCTGGAAGTATTTCTGGATTTTCAACTTTTCACAGCCCCCTCTGCTTGATGGGATGAAGCAAGAACCAAAGAGCAACTCACTCTGCTCTGCAATAGCTCAATTACTGCAGCAAGTGCACTTCCAGATGTGGGAAGAGCAAACTTACAACCATTAGAGTCATAAAAAGAGCCTATGACAGCATCTAATCTAAATCAGATCGTGAAAGATCAATCAGTGACTGTCCCTGTCATCAGTGATAACATTGTCTCACTCTCAGTTGCTTTGATGCCAGGGATAATCTTCACATAAGAACCACAGACCTGAATTCAAATGGAGGAATCAAGAGGTTATTTCTAGCTTGATTTTTCCCCTCAATCTGAGCCATGGATATGTTTATTAGAACCTTGTTCCTGCCTTCCTTGATGGCAGCTCAAAACTCCCAATAACCCGCACTGATGTGCTCTGTGCCTCTTGCTAGAAACTGGCCTTTAGAAGGTTCACCAACCAAGCTGAGGAGGTTAAAACAACAACAAAAAACCACATCAGAGATACCTGAGCTGTGTGCCCACCCTGGCCCAGCCTCCCTGTCTGAAAGGGGCCCCTTTCCAGGCCTTTTGCTGCTCTCTTGTCCTGAGTCCAGGCTGCAGGACCAGCACCTCTGGACACCCTCCACAGCCCCTCACACCCAGCCGGGCTCTCCGGGGGTGCAAGGTCCCCTGGCCCAGCTGGTCACAAGCTGTACCAGCTGCCAGCAGCATCCTCAGGGGGTCCTCAAAGAGAAAAAGGGAATATCTAACCACAAGCACAAAAAAGGTACCGCGTGCCTGTGCTGTTGTTTATACATTTAGATACTGTGATTAAATTACATACATAATGCATAGTGTTTGTAATACATTATTAATAATAATAATACTGTCTGGTGTTATTCGGCTAGAAGAGACATGCTCTGAGTGATGGTTCATTGGTCTATTCACACACAATTTTCATACATCTCTAAAGATTACCATTTTAACAGCTTTCTGTATGGATACTGCCAGGCAGTTACATTTAACAGTGCATAAATCTAATTCCCTCCGCACTCAATTTTCTCAGGCAGCAGAATCAATTTGAATCTGTCAGGATTTTATTCTAAAGTCTATTAATGCCTCCTGCCTTTTTCTGTATTTCCTCCTCTCTCTCTCGCTCTCTCTCTCACACTTAACAATCTGAGTCTTTCATGAATTCATTCAGCTGCAGAAAAAGATGCCCCACTGATACAAACACTCTTTTATCTCTTTACAACAGAAACCTAATTAGGTGTGAAGGAGACACAAGAAAGGTCACAATTAGCCCTCCAGCAATAAAGGTTAGCAGTTGTAAAATCCTATAATAATGCTGTTGAACTTTGTTATTATCAATAATGACGGCCTTTGACAAGGTCAGGTTCATTATTCTTAGCAGCTATCACGGAGCTGCTGAACATCACTTAACATCCCACCTCAGCAGCCCCATCCCTTCCCCTGCCCGCTCCTGCCCTGGCTCCAGCCACAGGACCTCTCACACCTCATGTGGCAGCTCGACCCTTTGGGCACATTTCAAGACATGCTTTAATATTTTTTGTATTGAGCTGTGCCAAAGGATGGCTCGCTGAGCCTTTTAATTATTGGTTAAAAAAAAATCGCCTGTAGGTTTTGGTTGGTTTTTTTTTTTTTTTTTCCTCTGTGCATGGGTGGAATGATTCTGCCTAATTAAGAACTTAAATGGAGATGGTAACAAGAAAGTAATAGGAAATGTGGCCTGGTAACAGCATTTTGGAATGGAGGAGAGACAATGACATGCTTTGCCATTAAAAGCCAATGGACCTCTGACATCTTCAGATGCTTGATTTTTGGGTTGCTTTTATGCCTGTTGAAGAGGGCTTCCCAGGAACCTGACTCCACTAGAAATGCTCTTTTTTAGTAGGGCTCTTGAAGAAGCAGGATGAGCATGCCTTCACTCTTTCACCTACTCGTTCTGGAGCTTTTAAGGATCAGGAATCATATTTAACCTTTATTTTCCAGTTCACCTGGAATGAACAAATAATCAGTGATGTGTAAATTGGGAAACTCCCGTCCTAGGCTACTCCTAGACTCAGTGGAGGGACAAAGGGAGGCAGAGAGAGCAGCAATTCAGATCTCAGATGGGCTTAGCAGTCCTTGGAAGCTGCCTCTCTCTTTCCTTGTCCTTGAGGGAGTTTTGAATAATTACACTTTTAACTTAGACACCTTGGGAAAATACTGCTGCTTAACAGTAAGTGTTAAGCTTAAATTGCAAAGTAAAACAAACAAAAAAAAAATAGTATTAAAGGCAAAGGGCTAGAAATACCAAATGTTTGATCTACATATTAGAAAAGAAGTTACAGATGAACCTGGATGTTTAGTTCTTTCACTTTTACCACCTCTCAAGGCAGATTCTTGTCTTCTCAAGTCAGAGCATTGTATCATGCTGCCTCCTGCTAGGTCTCTTACTGGCATTATGCCATATCTCATCTGGTATTTTAAAGAAAATTACATTTGCAAAACTCTATATCTAACCAGCCTGCAGGGAAAATATCAATAAACTAGGATATTCTTGAGATAATTCATGCTTTATAGAGAGGACTGGGTGCTGGTGCAGAAAATTGTACAGTTTCAAAAGCTGGTGTGAGCAGGCAGCTCAAGTGCAGAAGCAGAACAGTGTTTGTGCTGCCCACAAACTCCAGGGTTTGGGCAGTGCTTGGCAGGGAAAAATGTGTGCTGAGAGCAGTCCTTAATTCATGGCTCAAGGCTGGAGTTCACCCAGCGTTTCCAGAGAGTGCAGACACAGATCACTGGGCTCCTTAAGGATGTTCCTCCAGTTACCTTGCTTCACTGCCTCCCTGCTCCCCCGTGCCCGAGCGCTCAGGAGCCCATTCCAAGCTGCCCTGAGCTGGCTCTGCTCCTCTGAGTTCTGCTGATTGACCCCAGGGGAGGCTCTGGCTGGGTAAACTCCACTCAACTGAAAAAAGAAAAATGTAGGAAAAGCAGATAATAGAGGCCAAAGCTGCAGGATAACTGAAACAAATGCCAACAGCTGTCCTACTACTGAATTTCAAAAAGTAATTAACAGCTGCCAGGAAAGCATAGAAAGTCATGTTGCTTGGATGTAAGATTTGGTAGCAGGGTTCCTGATACTTTTAGCTTCCAGTTTTGAGGATAGCAGAATGCTGCACCCCAAGCTCATTGAGTGACGAGATTGCTGCTGCCTCCTCAGGCATCCCTGTGAGATGTACCTCACACCCCGCTGCACCTCCTGCCCCCCTCTCCCTGACAGAGCATACCATATGCAAAAACTTGCAGAAAGGACATGTTACAGCAGAAAATTGTGACTCTTATTTGTTAAGTGATTCAGCTCTAGGGGGAAGATTAAGCTCTTTAGCTTCCCTGTTGTCCTCGTGGCACTCACTGGGCATTTACCTTGCTAATGTTTCTGTGTTGCTGTTACTACCTGGTTGGTAGGAGGTTCTATTTGCATAAAGCAGCAGATTTTTTTTTATTTATAAAGCCAAGGATGCGTCCTTGTACTTCAGCAAGAAGTTTGTTGGCTGATTGACATTAAATGCCAATTTTATCAAAATATTGATTGGAAAAATCCTTGTGCTTCCATCGTATCCTATAGCTATATCTAATCTCAGCTTCATCCAGCCAGTGCAATATGTTGCTTGCCAGACTAGAAAATGATGTATGAGCCATCTGGGCAATGGGCCCAACCCTGGGCAAGATTAGTGCTTCAATTAGCTGCTGATAGCATTCCATTAGAATATTGGTTTCAAAGAGCACTAAACAAGAATGTTGTGCTTTGATTTTCAGATTTAATTACTTCCATCAGGGCTATAAATGAACTCATTAGTCTTCGTGGCTCTGAAACCTAGAGACAATGGAATGTTACTGCTATTGTTCGTATGGGCTGTGCAAACACTGCTTTCCAGAGGCTGTTAGGAATGGCATCAACCTTCCCCTGTTCCTAGCAGGGATCCAGGGGCATCCAGGGCCTGCTCCCAGGTGGAAGCTTTGTCTGGGGGCTTGTTACACACTGAGAAAGGCACTGTGGAGTAAACTCACACCTTGGCACTGCTTGGCCGCTTTTCTTTTCAAAGTTATTTTTATGTTCTCAGTTTCTTCCTCTATTTTAAGGTTGCCCAGAGCTTCTAGGATTTCTTGAGGCTTTTTTTTTTTTTTAAATCCACTGCATCAGGATTTCATGACACCTTTTTCCCTAATTTTGCAGAAATTTTTCCCTTTTTGTTCAATTTTATGGCCTTTGCCTTTTCCTCTTGACCTAACCGGGCAGTGCACTGTATTCCACAAGCACTGGGTTTTTCTTTGAATATGATTCTGGCCCTGTTCCTCCTGAAGGAGAAGGGAAAAAAATGAATGGAGAAGGGGAATGCAGAGGCTGGCAGTCACTCCCAGTGGCTGGAATCCCCTGAGCTGAGCATTTTGCTCCTGGTGAAGAAACCCTGTCCCAATCACTGAAGCCAGCATTGCTTTGGGCAAGACCAGAAAGTCCCAAAGTCCTTCCAAACTAAATTGTACAATAATGGTGTGAGGAAAAGGGCAAAATGAACGCTCAGCTCTGATGGGGAAGGGGCAGTGCAGGGTTACCAAATCAGAACCTTGGTATTTATTGAAATTAACACCCCCAATACAGTGTTGCCATTAGTTCAGCAGCACATGATGGTGGTTATTAAAACCTTAAATTTTGCAGAGCTTTCTTTAATCTGAGGTGAATTTCACTTAGTCAAAGTCCCTTTGTTTTTTCTGGTTTCCTTCTGCAGAGGAAGGATGCCATGTGTAAATAAAGGATATGATGCTCTGCACCACTGACTTTTATTAAATTAAAGCTGTAATCAGTACAGTATGTCTTAACCATAATATTAATGTGGCTAAACCAGTAAATGCTCTCGTGTTTAAAGCCCAACACCTGCTTTCTATTAGCGTCTGGATAGTTATTTGATTTTTCATTTTTCATTGCAATAGAAAATTCTTTGATGAAATCCATAACTCAGCTGTAATTTTTAGCTCGTAACCCTGCATAAATCCCAGAATATAATGGGAAAAGCCAGCTCTCACATCTTAAATAAGTTTCTCCTAAATTTTGCCAGACTTTTGGGATAACGTTGGGAGCTGAGGGAAGTGAGTAAAAATGGCTGAATCCTTTGACATCACTCAGAATTTTGCCCTTGGCTTCCAGCAGGCACATCCTTTGCAGCTCAGAACAGTGGAAGTCCATCCTTTCGAGGCTTCTGCTGGTCACACACCTCTTCCTCCTCCTTTGCTCTGCCCTGCAGCTGCCTGGGAATCTGCATCAGGAATGCCAATGTCCACAGGGCTTGGAGGCAAAATGCAGAAGGGGACAGCAGCTGGGGCAAACTGAGCTGTGTTGCTGTGTGGGGCACAGAGGTAAGGGGATGGGGAGGGGTAGACGCCAGGCTGGGCAGTGCAGCAGCCTCCTCTCAGGTCTCAGCTCCTTCCTCAGTTGTGCCTGGCTGGGGACCAGAGCCAGCCCATGGAGAGGGAAAGAACATCCCTGCCTTGTCTGGTCAAGGGCAAAGCCCCTGGTGGAGTCAGTCGGAGTTTGGATGTGTGCTTGGGTGAATTTTTTCCTGTCTGAGTGCTTTCAATGCCATTCTCAGTAGTTCTGGAGCCATTCTCAAGTGTTTAAAAATAGAACAAAGTCTCTCTGTCTCCCTTCCTTAATTTCCCATCTTCAGGGGAACGGTCTGCTGGATGTGTTTGTTTTTCTGGTTCTGCTGTGCTGGAGAGATGGGAAGAATGAGGGTGAGGAGTCTTCCTCCATGGTCACTGTTTTGTCTAGTCAAATTTCTGTTCTCTAGTGCCAACTCCTGTAAAAGCTAAACTACTTCTATTTTAAAGACTATTTGGTCTAGAGAAAATCAGGCAGATTATACACAGTTGTCAGAGCTCCTGTCAGCAGATGAAAGCAAGATCACTGTTGGCTTCTGGCAAGTATTTCTGACTTGATCCTGTTCTGCTGCTGCTTTCCTGTGTACCCTGCCCCAGCAGTGCTCCTGCAGTCAAACCTCACGAGTTCCTCATCTCCCACCCCGGCCGTGCCCTGGGGTGCGTGGTGCAGAAGTGGAGAACAGAGAATGCCCACACTGGGATGGCAGGAGGGACTTGCTTTCCTCGTGACCCCAGGCCTGATGGGTTCTTGCAGCTGGCTGGTGCTCACAGCGAATTTCATATCTGGCACGTACCAAGCAGAAGGGAGATGTGCCAGCAGTGTTTGAAGTGTGATCCTGCCAAGAAAGGCAGAGGACCATGGCCACAATGCAAATACCCAAGCCCTGTGCTCAGGCTTTCCTAACATTAACAGTGGCAGTGGGACAGGCCTCCTTCCCATCCCTCTGCTCAGCCTGGCTGCTGATCCAGGCCTTGAAGGAGGACACAAGTGGAACTGAGTGAATGAATTCACAGAGCTCCTGCATAACTCATCAAACACCTCAGATTTCGCATTACCAACGTGAGGCTGGGGCAGCGTCATCCTAAAAACCCTGTAATCAGTTAGAACAGACCCAAATTCCAAGGGGCTGTCACGTTTGAGATCCAGACTGTCCAAACACCGCTTGCTCTCAGTTTGTCACCAATCATCTGAGACTGAGGAATAAACACCAGATGTTGGGAATGGGGGATTTCTCCCCGGCAGGCTGTTGCCTCCAGCCTGCTCCCGGTCACGTTCAGCCCCAGAGCCCAGCCCCAGCACCGACTGTGGCTCCGAGACCTCTCCCTGAAATCACTCAGGAGCTCCTGTTTCCTAATGACAGTACAGCAATGGTTTGTTTGAAGGCTGAGCCAACTTTGTATCAAAGCCAAATATGTCTGGCTTGGCACCACGAGCTCGCACCGGAGCCAAGCAGCTGGAGCAGACTGTACATGTATTTAAAGAGAACAAAAACAGAGAGACTCTTGAGTTATCTCCTCCAAGAGGTCAATCAGAGTGCCACATTGCAGTGCCAGGTTTTGCATCAGGCTTTCTCTGGCCTATCCCTGCACACCTACAGGCCCAACTCCCAGGCTAAGGCTTGATTCTCCTCTAATTTCCCACCTCTTCCTGGCTTTCTTCTTGCACTCTGCTAATTGCAGGAATTGCAGCCTTGTTGGTATCTTGCCCCTGCACTCACCCTTTTTCTTCTTGGGGACACGTCCAGTTCATGTTCTTTGCAATCCACACCACCACAACGAGAAGCACTCCGGGGTTTTCTGGGTGGGCTTGTCTCAAATCTGTGTCCATCTGGGCACTGAGGGGGTGACCTTTCCCATCACACAAAGAACCAGCAATAAGTCTTTGGCTTCAGGATTCCAGTCATATTCTGTGAGTCAGGGATCTGCTGCTAGCCCACTGGCTCCACTAAATGATGGTTTATGGGATAACTAAGGATTGTTGAGGCAGTGGCTGCCCCAGCTGTCTGCAGTGGGAGAGGCTGTATTTGAATGAACATAAAAAGGCTTGCTTTCATTCAGGGTGTAATTCATCACTGATTTAATCCCTCTTTCTTCAACTAAGATGTGTTCAGATGCTGGACAAGATGGATCCTCTTCCTCCTCGGGCTTCAGAAATGCTTCAGGTCTGTCTGAACCATGGACTGAGAATGAGAAGGAATCACATTGGATCACAAGATACTATGAACTCAAGGCAGACCTTTTCTTGTCCAATTAACAATTTTACCCATGATATTAAATCCATGTGTGCTCATAGCTCACCACAAATGAGAAATCTGGAAGCCCATTTTCAAAGCATTTTCCATTATGCAGTAGCAGGAGATCTACTGTGGTTTTTCAGCAAATTAATTGATAAATTGTTTTCTCTCTCATCTTTACTGCTATAACACAAAAATTTTAAGTTTAGGTCTGTAGGGGTTTTGTTTTTTTTTTTGGGGGGGGGGGGTGTGTTTGCTTATTTGTGCTCCTACCCATTACCTTGAATCGAGGAAGTAACACAGATGAACATGTTTGACCTGCTAACAACTGCATGAATAAAGGGCAAAGCCTGTTTACTGAATTAAATCTTGAAGAGATTCTGGTGGTGAAGTAAATAGTCACATCCAGTGGTCATTCATAGTCTTGCTTCAACATGTGAGTGCTGAAACTGCCCTTGATTTCATCCAAAATGTCTTGGGGAAGTGCTCAACTGCTGACTCCTTCCTTGCCTGAATTCCCCAGGGAACTGAGGTGCAACCCAGTTAAAGATAATTACCTCTGACCAGTTTCTGTGCTCTCTCGATTGCCTGTGAGATTCACAGTCCCTGAAACGAGAAATCTGAGACCTTTACATAAAGTGTTTGTTCAAGACTCTTTATAAATGAGGGAATGTGATTGAATTGGAGCCCCGGTGAGGGTGGGCTGATTTCAGTGGCACTGCATTAATTCTGCATCAGATGAAGCCTTCACTCTGCCCTGCTGCTGGAAAGCTGATGCCCTTGCACCTGAGGGATGGAGGATGGCTTTGGGGAGCACCTCATGGGGGTTATCCCTGGTGTTTGTAAAGCCTGAGCTGCTAGAATGATCCTGTGTAATCCTTGGTTTGCTCTGGCACTTTGTTCAAACCGGGTCCTGTGATGGTTTGTGCCAGCTCAGGGTTTTTTTAACAATTTCCCAGCAAATCATCAGCGTGGAGAGATGGAGCTCTGGGGCTGGGTGAGCAGCTGAGCCTGCACCTCTCGCTGTGCTCCTCTTGAAGCAGGGTCTTGAGGTTGTTACCTTGGAAGAAAAATGGAAATGTCACCAGCCCCACGGTGCTTAGGAGGTGAAATACCCTTCCAAGGTTCCTCCTTCTGGCAATAGAGGGCTTTTAATGATCACGTAGATCTGCCCCGGAAAATAGAGGAAGAATGTGTGTATAGTGGGTGTTGGGCCTATTATCTAAATATAGGTAGCATTGTGTGTATTATCTCTGTTTGTTTAGCCAGAGTAAGATGGGCATTAACATTCTGTTTCAGTCTTAATTAGTGGCTGATAAAAGCACAAGGTGATACTTAACAGTCTTGACAGTGTAATTCATCTAAAATTTCCTAATAATATGGTTGCAGCAGTCTTGGAAGGGCTGATTTAATGACTTCCACACACTTAAGGTTTGGTACCCACAATACCCAATATGTTGGTTGCTTAGGAGACAAAATGAAACAAAGCTGAACACATTCATTTTATCCTTTTTTACTGCACAGAGGATTAACTTATTGCAATATTTTTCTCTCTTAAATGCCTAAGCTTTAGGTGTTTAAACAAATGAAAAATAACCAAAAAACCAAACCCGACCTAACAATCCAGATCCCCTATTAAATCAGCAGATGGCTCCTAGAGCCGAATTAGGGACCTGTGATAGAACCATAAAAGCTCTGCTTTATACAGTGCACATGTTCAGAGCTGGCAGTGTTAAAGGAGACCTCTACACAATCTGCTCTGAGAAATAACCTGGCTGGCATTGACCCCTTCCTTTGTATAACTCAACACTGTGTCATCAGTTGCAATTGCACAGACGGCTGTGCAATTTAGCAGACCTTGTAAGGACTGACTTTCCCAATATTTGTTTAAGATGAACTGTATAAACTTGTTATTAGTAGTCTGCCAGAGTAAGGGAGATAACAGTGTTTGCATTAGGCTACATAAAACACAGCACCTGGGCAAGGTGCAGCGAGCCTGTTCCCAGCAAGTGTTCTTGTTTCAGGGTCTGCTGCTGATCCTGATGAAGGCAAAAGTGAAGTTCCCAGCAGCATGTCAGGGCAAGACCATGCCTGTTCTGTGTTGGGCAGAGGTTCTGAGCTTGTAGGGCTGAGTAATTAAATGTACTAATTTTAAAAAAAGGGTCTCTGAATTCACCTGAGCAATGCAGGCAGCAGAACGAGGCTGCAGTGGGGTCTGATTGATCTCGTCTCAGTTTTCTATCTGTACAGCCCTGCTGATTTCCCCCACAGACCCTGGCACTGCTCATGCCCCCACTCATCCCTGGCTTCCCCACATATGTCTGTGCTCATGCTCTCCCCCTGTGCTCTGAAGTGGGATGTGGGAACCCAGTGTCCACCCTGAGCCATGAGCAGTGACCACTGCAGCTCAGAGCTCCAGCCTGGAATTATTTGCAGAACTCTCAAACCATCTCTGAGTTTCCAAACTTAATCTTAGCTCAAGGAAGGAGAGAAAACACTCCCTTTATTAAAACCACATTGTTTGTTGCAGTTGATCAGAACAAAATGCCTGCTTTTTGCCTCCTGCACAGAAAGCCTGGGATAGGGAGGAGTGAGGAAAAAGCCCTGCAACAGCAAGGCTGATGGTAGCAAATACACGGGCACTGTTTCATTTTTCATTGAGTTTGTCTTTCCTTTCCTTGCTATCTCTTCCTCCCCACGGTACCTCTGCATTGATTTTTCACTCTGCCTGTTTATAAATGTTTATAAAGCATTTAGGGAGCCTAGGGAAGGAAAGGTCTCCAAGTACTTAGTGGAGGAAGAACTTAAACACTGGGCTGCTGTATTCCCGCTGATGCTGGGCAGTGTTTCAAACCAGCCAGAGTCCTGCTCCAGGGATGTGGTGCTGCTTGGGTGGGGATGGCTAAAGCAGGCAAAATCTTAGCTCAGCCTGTTGGCAGCCAGTGCAGAGCATCCACTGGTGCTGAGAGCAGGAGGGCTTGGAACAGCACTGCTGTTACAGCTTGGGTGAAACCAACACAGCATCAGATGATAAAGGAAACAAGCACATATCATTCCACATTTACTGTTTGCTTTGGGCAATGAACTTTTTTCACATGAAATAATTAATTACCTTCTTGTCTTCACACCCTGTGAGTGCAGTCTTGATGAAATAGGAATGGAGATGTTATTAGGCCAATAAATACATTTATTGATCCTATCATGCTGTTCATTAGAGAAATGAGACAGGTCGGGATCTTCATGTAACTCACAGGAAAGACACTGGAATTCATCTCCCAGGCATCCTCATGCTTCTGATACCTGGGATGCCAGTGCAGCTGCAGCCCTACTTTCACACTAGCATTTCTCTCTGCTTCTTGTTGTGTATTTCTAGTTGCACATCCACTGTGGCAACCTTACAGCACCCACGTTCTTAATGCTGTTGGAAAACTGCATTTGTGAAGGTGGAAATCAGCTCTGCCTGGCACAGGTGCAGGGGGTTCCACAAAGGCCTGGAGGAGCTGGGTCATCTGTTGTGCATCAAACACTAGTTGCAGTGTGAGCTCTTAGCATTGTTGAAAGGTAAAACGTTCACTCTTTCAAAAGCGCTGCGGAATGAGGGAAATCATGAAAGGTTATTTTTAAAAATTTTATATTCCTGTTTCCCCCTCACCATCCTTCTTAAACATATCAAACTGGGCATTTTTGAAACTACCAAGGCTTGGCTTATGCCCCATTCCCCACCCTTTTTCACACAGCTTCATCCAATCCCTCCTTGACTGGCTCAACAGCTCATTAGGGGCTCCTGCCTCTCCCTTCTGCTTGGTGGTGCTGCCCTGGTGTGTGCTTACTTGGGCTCTCTGCTTATGGGTTTTACTGGGGTAGGAATCAGGAAAACAGTTAGATATCCGTGTTGGAGTTGAGTGGAGTGAAGGGCTGTGACTTCAAGTTCCTGCTGCTTCTCTAAGCCAGCTTGGATTGTGCTCCCTTACTGGAGCTGCTCACACGACCAGAGCTGGGTAAGTTGCAATATGAGAGGCAGAGTGCCATCAGATTGTTTTGAACCATAGCCAGAGTGGTATTTCAGAGGGCTTGGGGTTGTTTTAACAAGGCAATGAAATCTACAGCCGATCCCTTCTGTTGCTCTGTGTTGAATGCTCATTGGTTTTTTTCTTGAGGGTTTACTTTTAGCAAAGTGTTATTTGTCTGACTTCTGTTGACCCCCTTCATGTTCTGAAGTTCCAGTCTTCAGAGTACTGTGGTTTGTTGGAGGCCTGGATGCTGAAGGTGCCCACATAATTAGACTGTTCCAGCTGAGGGGTGACAGGGAAGGCACAACTTCTGAACCACAGTGGAGGATTGTATGCCATGGATCTGCTCACAACTGTTCTGTGGGGGAAGCTGGCAGAGTTAGGATCTTTTATAAAGCACTTTTCTAAAGGAAGCTCTTTTTCTTCTGCAGCTGAAATGTTTTGCATGAAGGTGTCTATTTCAAAGATGTTTTGACAGAAAACTTTGGAAAGGAGTGTTTGTTTTGACTCCTTTGTTTTGTTTGAACTGTTTTTTCAGTGTTTCAGTGAAGTGGTTGCTTGTTTCTAAACAGAAGCATTTGGAAATTTCTGTTCTGCAGAATGACTTGAGATTCTAAGGTTTTGTTCTAATTCAGAGTAGTAGCAACCTTGGAAGTGTCAGGATACCCAGCAGGTGTAGGATTCACCCACTACCAGGTAGGACACAACATTGTTTTGTGCAAATTTTGTTTGTAATTGCTTCTGCTCTCATTTCTGGTCTTTAGCTGGGGAGTTGGTCTCTCAGTTGTGAGAATCTGGTTGCCAGAATGACTACAGAAAGGGTCTTCTGGCCTGAGAATTGCATGGGTTTAGTTTTTTATGCAGTTAAGAGTTTTGCTTGCAAAAGGGTGAGGTTTATCAAATGCAACAGGGTTTTGATGGAGTAGTGCTGGGAGAGGAGACAGCTGCACGGGCATGGACTGGGTTGGGTTGGGTTACATTCAGTTCAGGGTATTCTCCTGTTTTCTGCTCTTTTGTCATAGCAGCCAGCACTGTCCCTGTGCACAGGTCCCTCTTTCCATGACAGAAATGATAAATTTGGTGGGTATTCTGGGGGGTGGGATTGGGAAAGCCCTGTGGCAGGAGACAGAGAAGGGGCTGCTGTCCCAGGCCACCACCACGGGGCATTCGGGGCTCCTGAATGGCAGGATGTGGCCCCTCTGAGATCCCAGGTGTTCCTTAGGCTTTCATATCTTTACTGTATTTTGATAAACCAATAAAGCTCAGAATTATTTTGATTTAGAATGTCCAAAACTTGAAAACAGCTAGACTTACACAGTCAATAAACCAAAACTGTCTCTTCAGCACTGCACTGACAAGGCTCAGAAGAAAGACACACAGAGAACCTCTCCACTAATATTAAACTGATTTGGCCATTTTTATTCTATAAAGGAGGCTGGTTATGAAATTTAAAAAGACTCATATATCATGCTGCCTCATTAATTTTCCATTTGGGCTCAGCTGTCAGAGGATACCATATTAAACTGCTGCCTGGAGTAGTCTTCGGTGGCAGAGAAATGATGTTTGATACCCTTTGCATTTCACACAGTCTGTATAAAAGGTCTCCTTGATTTGCCATCCCTATTATTTTCTGTCAGAGAGCCCTGCACGGCCTCTCCAAAATAATATCACCTCTCCAAAACCCTGAAGGTCTATTTGTGGTTTCCATGGTGACAAAATGACCCATAATATTCTTTGACTACTTCAGTAAATGAAGGACACAACTGGGCCTTTGAAGAATAATAGATTTTTTCTGTTTCTTAAGAAAAGATGTACTTGTGAGCACAGAGAGGGGAGGGGGGAAAGGATGAAAAAGATATTAAGGGAAGAGATTTGGCTTGTAACTCAAAGGACTTGCTGCAAGTGTAGCAGACAGCACTTGTTGAAAAATAGACCTTGAGCCATCTGGTACAAAACAGGAGTGGGGTAGAGCCCTTGTGGTGACTGAGATGAAGGAGCTCTCGCTGTAACTCATTTTTACAATCACTGTGCTGCTTAATTCTGAATTCTGTGACACGCAGGGCCAGGCGCTGCAGGTGCAAGTGTGTGGTTAAAACATTTTCTTCCAGAAACCATCAAACCCCTGCTCTGTGCCGTGTGGGAGGGAGGGTGGGATGTTCCAGCAGAGCTGGCCTGGGGGACAAGTGGGTGGGAAGGAAGCAGCGAGGCTTTTCTCAGGGTATCTGCAGAGTCTGTGGGAAAGCCAGGTTTGCAGTGGGAGCACTGTTAGCGACCTGCCCTCGTGGCAGGGCTGGGGAGGAGAATGTCAGGCTGCTTGTTCCTTCCCCCAGGTGCTTTGGGATACTGCTCTTTGCTTAGATATAATTCAGCTTTCTTTAGCACACATTCCCAGCTTGCCCAGTGATGCTGTCTGTGGCCATTAGCTGCTGGGCCAGAACTGGTGTGTTGGGTCTGGCTGGGTTACATTAGGTCAGACGTGGAGAAAGGGTGGTAAAGTGCCTCAGAATAATAACTGTGAGATTCCTGGGCTGCAGCAGCAGGCACTTCCAGGCGGCTCAGGTTAGCCAGGGTAGGTCAAACCCAAACAGCTGAATTATCCGAGCGCTGAGGGGGCTGCACTGCAAAGCAGAAAAGTTCAGGATGTTCCCAGGAGCCTGGCAGTAATTCCTGCTTCTGGAGTTATTGAGCTTTTCTTGTGTTTTCTTTTGGGTGTATTCTAGCGTTTTACCTCCCAGCTCTGGAAGAAACAGGGAAGTGCAAAGATGACTAAAACTTGAAATTTAATTCCAGAATGTCCTGGTGTTTTGCAGATATCCCTGAGATGACTTTAACAGCTCTTCCCACCTCTGAGTATGCTAGTGCTGCAAGAGGGGGCCAAAGTCTGGTGTAATTAGTTATTCACTATTTATTCCACATTTTGGTGGATTTTTTTTAGCTTGGGTGTGTTTTTTGGCCTCAAAATAAATTGACAACATTAAAAAACCCCAACCAAACAAAAACATTTGCATGACTGACTGCAAAACCAATATGCTTGCTTAATACAGGACTGTAATTGAGGCAACTTAATATAAACATAGGAAGAAATGAGGGCAAGATTAAGCCAATAATCAGTCTAAAACCACATTTACCACCAACCTTGAAAATTTGAGGCAAAATCTTGCTTGGTTCCTCTGTTCCTCACATGTGCATGCCTTTGGCAAGGATGATTAAAGTCTGTGCTGCTTCCCCTCTAATGTGAACAAAGCCCTTCAGAGCCCTATTCCAGTTTCCTCTTAGCATCGTGTTTGGCTTCCTTTGGGACTGACCTTTTACTGCCCACAGCCCACCTCCATCCTGTTAGAGAGCCTGCAGAGAGTTACTAAGTTAAACATCATAAATCCCACTATAAATGATTACACAGAGCTTTTCACTAACAATCTTCTGTGGGGATATCAAGCTTGATAGAAGCATAAATCATTTAAAGAACATCTGCCTAATGAGGGGCAACCTGGAACTGCTTCCCTGAGCTTGAATGTACCAAGGGAAAAAAAACCTGTAGGCAATTGGCCTATTTTAGCTGGTGCCTGCTGGATGCAGGTTGGTTTCTGTTGTCACCACTGGCTTTGCTGGGCATGTGGGACTTGCCCACATTCCCTGACAGCGACATTTGCTTTGCCTGCAGCCCATGGCACCAAGAATGAGGGATGTGAGCTCAGTTTAGTGCTCGTTGTTGTAAAGAGAGACCGATAACGTGTCTAGGCACAAAGTTCTACGGGGCAGAGGAGTCAGAAGAGGAAACCCAAGCAGGTGGTTTAGAGGCAACCTGAGCAAGGACATGCTGTGGTCTGGGAGCTCTGTTTTGTGAAATGGCAGCAGAGCTGGGGAGGCTGAGAACAGCAGCCATGATTTAGGAGGTGGGAAGAGAAGGCAGATGGACTCACCTTGCCAAGGCCTTGCTTGAAATGCCGTGGCAGGACACGTAACACCCGTGCTGGGAATATTGGGGGGGTGTTGCACACAAGACTCATCACCAATGCAATGGTTGGATTTGTCAGGCAAAGAACAAGCTGAATTTGAAGGAGGGAGTCTGATAAAGTTAATAATCAAATCAGGACTAATAGATCAGGAAGTTGTTGATAAATACAAGGGTTGAGTTTCCAGGAGAGCCCGATGCATTCCTTAGGATCCACCACATGTGAATCAAGGCGAACAAGTCTGCTTGCAGATAATCCTACAGGCAGAGAACAAACTTGGCACTGGAAAGGCTCTGTCTCTTCATTAGGTGTGATGGGAAGAGTTTGAGTTTCCCGTTGACAGTCACAGCTGAGCCAGCCTGTGACTCTGACCATCTGAGAGACACCTGACTGCCAAACTGATGATGGAAGGCCCATGGGGTGAGGAGTAGCACATGGAAGCTTTTCCATTTCAAATCACTGGATCATCAGGAAAGGTGTAAATAAACAGCAGCAGTAACCTTGGAATGCAATTGAATCACTCCTGCTGTGCAAATTTGACTGCCAGATGCTCATGGCAAGTCTTCATCTCATGGCTTAAAGCTGCTGCTGCCTGATGATAGGTTTAACAGACGTGACTAGCCAGGAGCAGGATCATTTTTTTTTCCAAACTGAAGTTCTTGTTGCACAGAAGTGGTCATGAGATTTCAGGAAATCCACTGCCTCTCAGCATAAATAAACTTGCTGGATGTGTGAGTTGTCCGTCACCTCACGGTGGGGTCACTGCTGGGTGTTACTTCTCTGTCTGACCTGCAGAGATGGTGCCTTGGATCTCACCACTGTGATTAGAACGGAGACAGGGGGGTCATGAATAGTTCAGTCTTCTCCTTGTGCTGTTGAGGATGAAGTCAATAGGAAGTAAATATTATTGACTGCTGTTTTCATTCAAAAATCAAGATTCATTGAGGTGAATCTGAGGTCAATAGAAGCTCTCGGGGGGAGGAGACCAGTAAATCATGACACTGGATAAAACAATATTTGTAAAGCAGCTAATTTGGGATATTGAATGTTATTTGATCTAGTGGGGTTTTTTGTAGGTTTGTTGTTTTTTTTTTTTAATTGTCCGGTTAACCAGATTGGTAGGTTGTACCATTTAAAAAGACTGGGTAGTCAGGTAGTGGGGCTAATTAATCTGGGATGACATACTTCCCTGGGTGGAGCTCTTTCTCTGCTTGAACCTTACCTGGCTGTAATTGAGTTCTCTTTATGGAACTGCTTTGTGCTGTGTGAGCATTTACAAGTAGGACACGTGTACTGGAGATAAGATTTGTTTTGGGGAAGGGGGCACAAGCAAAGATGGAGGGGGAATTTCTTAAAGTACAATCCTTGGCAAGTATGAGGCTACTGTAGCATCTTTTTCATTTAACTGAATCAGACAATGAGTTGGACAGTATTCTCACTAAAGATTTGACAATTTCTTTTGGAGTGAGTTTGCTTTTTTTCCCTATATGTGTGTTCATGGCCTTGACCGATGTGGCTGCACCCTGTGGTTGGGAGCTGTGTGCCTTCTCTCAGGCCAAAGCAGGGCAATTGGATTAGACTGCCAGCTGGTCTGAGTAGCTGTTGCTCCACAGAAGTCAGCAGAGTAAGGCCAGGTTGTACCAGCTGAGAATGGCCATCCTTTTTACTGAGTCACATTTCTAACCCTCGCTGTGCTCGCAGATCCCTGAGCTGGAGCCAGCCTCCGTGGCAGCTGCAGGGCAGGACTGTCAGAAGCATCCAGCCTTGGCCTGCCTCCACTGCCTCGGCAGCAAAGGGCTGTTTGTTGTGCTACTGCATCCAGCCCCAAAGTCTAATGGGGTGGATTCAATTAGGCTGCTGCTGGAACGCCGAGGAGCTGGTGCTGGAGCGTGTCGGCTTCAGCCCATGGAAATCAGCGAGGCTGGGCTGGCGTACAGCTGCTGGGGAGCAGGCCTGGGGTCAGCTGCGTGCTCTGCTCACAAAAGGAGGGTGAGCAGTGGCAGGGAAAGCCTTCTTCTCTGTGTCAGTGCCTTTCCTGCCCCAGCTGCGATGCTGTGTTTGGGTCTGGCTACCCCGGGATGGCTGTGGAGAAGCAGCAATGCCAAAGGAGTGGCATTGCCTCCTGGCTGCTGTCCCCATGTCCTGGCGGGTGTTTCCATGGCCCTGCCACGTGCTGCCAGAGCTCCTGGGTATGCACGGATCCATCTGTGGGCACAGAGCAGCCATTCAGTGCCTGATTTGCTATTAAAGGGCATTCCAGCCCTTCTGCAGATGGTCAGCTGCCCACTGCTGCCTTGTGTCCGTGTGGGAGAGCAGTTCAGGCTGCCCTTGCGGCTGGGAGCCACGCTCTCGTAACAGATATTGTACTTCTAGGAGTGCAGGTTCTGTTTCTTCTGGCTTTTTTTTCAGCCAGGGGTTGTTTAGGGTTTGGATGTGTTATTGCCAGTCACTCAAAGCAGGAAGACAAAAAAGGGATGGCCTCTGGTTGGCTCTCGCTGAGGCGTTTGCTGCAGGATTGCCAAATCCAGCAGGGATTTCGGAGGAGGAAATAATTATCAGTGCACTCCTTCCTCAAATCTGTCTCCTACTCCAGCATTAGAGAGCATCTAAAAGGAGCTGCCAGAGCAGCTGCCGTGCCAAGTACAGCATTCCCCAGCAGGGCCATCCTCCAAGAGCAAGCTCCAGCCCGTGATGGGAATTCGGGCTAGAGATAAGGTGGCTGTGTTGACTGACACGCTGCTATTCCTGTAGCTGGCTGGATGGAAACTCCTCCCTCAGCAGCCTGTGCATAACCCTTCCCTCTCACCCAGAGCGTGACGTGGCTTTTACCTTTCCCCCCACTGAGCTCTTACCAGCCGGAGCATTGCGGGATGAGGGAAATCATGAAAGGTTATTTTTAAAAATTTTATATTCCTGTTTCCCCCTCACCATCCTTCTTAAACATATCAAACTGGGCATTTTTGAAACTACCAAGGCTTGGCTTATGCCCCATTCCCCACCCTTTTTCACACAGCTTCATCCAATCCCTCCTTGACTGGCTCAACAGCTCATTAGGGGCTCCTGCCTCTCCCTTCTGTTTCAGGGATAGGCAGGAGCTTGGAGAGCTGGAGGTGCCATGGCAGCTTTGCCCTGGCTGGGTGCCACCAGCTCTGTGTGACACAGGGTGGCAGCCTGCCAGCCCCTTGCAGCATGAAATCCCAGCAGGTAAATTCCAGCTACTTCAGCGGGAAATGGCAGCGGCTCCTCTGCAGCTGGGAAGGGCTGAAAGCACAGCCAGGCTCCAAAGAGTTGGTGGAAAACTCAGCCTGCAGCGATGTGGGACGCACAAACCGGTTCTTGTGGTGCCTGGGAGTTTGTGTGTGGAGCTGGAAATCCCAGCACGCTTATCTGGGAATGGCACCCTGAAATGCTCAGCTTCGTGGGCTGACCTGAGGATGTTCTGTGGGTCAAAGTTTGTGCTAATTTCAATTTTGCCAATTCCAGAGTTTCATGTTTGTTTCATTATTTTCCAGTATTTCAGATTAAGGGTTAATGCTTGATGAAGGCTTTAGAATGGCCAAAGATTTACCATTATTTTTATATTTACCATTATTTTTATGTTGCTTAATTCTATATGAGCTGTGGCAATATTAAAAAAAAACAGAGAAAGCCCTGAGATAAAAAATACATTTAAGATGCTTTTTCTCTGCTGTAATTGCCAAGCCCTCTGACCTGGGGTTGGATCTTGGAGTGAGTCAGATCTAGGGCACTGTTTCAGCAAATTTTTGCTTGAAGTGTTGTGTTCCTCACTCCAGCAGTTTGGTTTGTTTCAGGCTATGACACGTCCAGCCTTGTTCTGCCACTGTTTCAATCTGTGGGACATCTGCTGCAGGGCAAGTGTGTTGGGTTTGGGCCCTGCTCTGACTCAAGCAGCACTCAGGAGACCTAGAAAAGTGCCAAGATTCTCCTCCTAGGAAAGAAATAACTGAAGAGAGTATCACCAAGGGCTGTAAAATCCCGAGTGAAACAAGAGAACTGAATAGGGAGTGACCATGCATTTACTCTTTTAGGATGTGATTTAAGGGGCATCAAATGGCAGGATTAGAAGGCAGACCCAAATTGAAAAGGACATCCTTCCTCTCTCAGTGTGCTGATGCTGCCACAGGGGTGGGAGGTGCTGAGTTTTTGTGTCTCAAAAAGCAACTGGATGAATTGAAGGAAGAAATGTCCATCGAGAGCTATTAAATGTAAAAGCTTTCATCAGCTGTGGCCTCAGTGTGGGCTCACAGCACAGGCACACAGTTAACAGGTTCCAGCAAAAGGGGCTTTAGGGCTGCTCTGATCACCTCAACTAACTTCACGGATCTCTCAGACCACTGAGAAATATTTCCAGTGCTAACCTACATATTGTACCAGTGACCCACCACCTCTGCTCCCTTTGCTGCCTGCAGAAAGGTCAAAGACAATGATTAAAAATAAATAAATAACCCAGGAAAACCCCCACTGCTTCCCTCTCAGGTCGTTCAGGCTTGAAATAAATCATCTTTCTATTTCTGAAGGCACAGATGACTTAAGCCAAATTGCATTTGGAGCCATTATCCTCACACTTATTTATGCTGTCGTGTCTTGTGCTAACACTTTGTGAAATATTTATTTGCTCCTGGTCTCCCGCAGCTTAGCTCTGGATTCATGAGGCTCCCGTGTTATGTCTCTATTCTGAGCAGCTGCATTCTGTCAAGGAAGGAGGAAATGAAGACTCCAATCTGTGTTTTACATTATAGAAATATATTGCACATCACCGCAGGTAATTCCATTCAACAGGTGGATGTTTTGTTTGCACGTGTCAGGCACGTGGGTTGTGTCAGAGTAACTAAATGTGCACCAAGCCTTATTGCCTGATGATGAACAATTCTTCTGTATTTGCTTCCCAAGCCTGCCCTTGTGCTTGCTCTGCTGGTCCCAGGTAACTTGCATGAACGAGTTGGACAGGAACAGGGCATATCCTAAAAAACAACACATGATTTTAGTGGATCAAGAGATGAGGTAATTCCAAGTGTGAGATTCTGTCTGTGTGAAATGCTGTAAATACCTTTATCTCCTACTCTGTGGTCAGAGTCAGCCCTGTATGCGTCTGAAATGGCTTCCCCAGGCACAGTGCCAGCTTCCCTTCCCTCAGCCTGGAGGGGAAACGGGCTGGGGCAGTGCTCTCTGTGGACTGCGGGCCTGGGAAGGTGAAATCTGTCTGCTGGGCTTCCCTCCCCTTATCAGAAGCACTGGTGTAAGTGTCTGCTTGAGTCTCTGCAGGAAGATTGACTGTGTTTGCTTTGGTGGCATCAGGGTAGCAGCTGATTTAAGATACGCTTGGCTGAGGCAGCAGAAATCTGCTGGAGAGAAGCTGTCCTGTTTCCAACTCCCAGCTAAAATCCAGGCTAGCAGTGACTGGCTGTCACTTGTGTTGGATTGCCAGTGATTAGTGCAGAGTGTGCTAACAATCCTCAGTCCAGCTATGGACACGTTTATCCAGTCTGAGAACCACTGACAGAGCTGGCCCCTTATCTGAGCAGAGCTGCCAGAGACTGAGCCAATACTGAGTGCAAACTGCCTGCATCTTTAGGAATGGTGTCTAAAACATGTCAGGCTTGTGGCACATGATTGTACCGTGTTGGTGCTGTAAAATCAAACTCACCACTCTGGTGTCATCACTAGAGAACCTTTCGCTGTCTAAATCCAATTTTTGATAAATATATTTTTATATATATGTATGTGGGGAAAGAGCTGCTAAGCTGCTGTTGCCGCTTCTTGGTGAATTACCCCGACAAGCTCCTTCTGGTGTTAGCTTTAAGTGACATTTGCTGTGTAAATGACACTGACATTCAAGCTGAGATGCTGGCTCTGGCAGTGGCTCGCTGGTTCCTCCCAGGGTGCCCCGGAGAAGAGCCTGCAGCAAAGAGCTGCTGCTGCCAACAGGTGCTGCTGGGGCTGTTTGGGGAGGAGAGCGAGCCTTGCTCTCACTTTGGTGCTTTTTCCTTCCTTTTGTGTCTCCAGAAGACCTGGGGACACTGATTTAATATTTATGTCCCGACAGACAGTGAGTGCTGCTCTTGTGTGCAGCACAGCACCAGGGATGTGCTGGCCTTATTTACCAAACACCTTCGGCTGAACACAGAGCCAGGGTCGATGGGTTGTGTTTAAACAATTGATCTTTTGAGGGATGGGAGAACAGAGCTACCAAAAATTGCTGCACAGTGTGTGCACTGATCCTCTAAAGGAATGGAAACTTGTCTCAGGTGATGCATAGCTTTGCCAGAAGAAATTGGCTTTTATTTATTTATTTTCATCCAGAGGACAAGCTTTAAAAGCTGCAAGCAGAGCTTTTCAAAGGACAAGTGGGAGTTAGTTGCCGAATTCA
>VZRS01005083.1:68762-108194 GCA_013398055.1 Ifrita kowaldi | reverse complement strand
TTTTTTAAGATTTTATTTATTCCCTCCAGCATTAAATATTTACCTCTTGTTCAGCTGAGAGCACAATTTGGGCATGCTGGGACTCATGTCAAATTTCTAAATTGCCACTGGTGAAACAGCTCTGGCATTAAAACAAAATGCCCTGCATCTGTTTGTGGCTATCTGTAGTCTTTTAATTATCTGGCTAACATATTGCATGGGAGAGAGCTGGTGTGCCCGGGGCAAGGTTAAAGATTATTTGGTGTTCTATCTTTGAACAACAGTTTCCAAAAAGGAGAAACCAGAATGCACTGTTGTGACCTCAGCTTCTCAGCTCCATGTACTGGATACATCTATTTGTGCTGATAGTGCCCTGGTCTAACTCAGCATGCATCTAATGAAATGCCATATAAATTATTTAAGATTGATTTTAATTAAAGCCAGACCTCTGACAAGGCAAAAGTCCATATGTATTGTGTTAGCTGGATGGAAGGCACTTGTGGGTTCATTGCTGTGTTGTGCTCAATACTTCTTAGCTCAACTCAGCCCCCAGCTGCATCATCCTGTGAAAACAAAATGTGATAAAATTCATGATAAATTTGCTCCTAAGATCATTCGTATTCCTTCTGGAGTCAGCAGGAGCTCTGTCCCTGCTCTCAGCATCCTGGAGCTTGTGGCTTTGTGGCTTCCCTGCAGCTCCTGCTGTGTTCTGGCTGCAGCAGGGCCCATTGCTCCCCAGAGGATTCAGTAATGTAAAGCTGGCAGAGGTGAAGGATCACAGGACATCCGTGCAGGCATCTCTTGCAGTGCTCCCCTGTGGTGGCAGCATTTGTACGACTCTCCAGGCCTCTGTGAGGTTCCCAGAGCAGCTACAGGAACGGGAACAGCTCTGGGACTGTGTCTGTTGTTCTGCACTGAGGGAGCAGCACCTCACCTGCTGCTGGCGTTCCCTTCCCGTTGTAGCAGGGAATGTGTTCTCACAGTGGCCTGGCAGAATCAATCACTGTGTTTGAAGGAGTAATATATATATTTATATAACACAGAGAAAAGCATTTCAGTTCAAAGCTTGGCATAAATAATACATCAGGTTTCCTGCCTAAGCTGTGGTTTACCATCATGCTGAGACACAAATGTAAGGGGCGGGGGGAAAACCTATTACACAGAGCTCAGCAGGCTTCCATCTTGTTACTTATACATAAACTGAGGGTAGGTTGTCCCCCTATTCACATTATGAGGTGATTAGCATGTTGTTTAACATCAATTATGCATGTTCCATGTTTACAGGCATGTTAAATTATGCAAGCTGTAGTCTTTAGACTTTTTATTTAATTTGTTGGGGTGGGGGGGGGGGGACCAACAGCAAAATAAACCTTTTAGCTTGATGGCCTTCCCTCCCTTTCCAGTTTACTCCCTGGCTTTTACATCTGAGCAATGTCAGTGAGAGAGATGCTCCCTCATCTCGTTCTGTCATCCTCCATCTCTTGGGGGCACGTGGCCTGGCACAACGGCTGTGGCAGTGGCAGAAGGTCTCTGGAAAATATGTCTTGTGGCAAGGTAAAGGCACTTGGGCTGCAAGTTTTTTCTCTACAGTAAACTTAAAAGAAAAATTAAATATGAGCATAAGTGGATCCAGAAGTGCTCGCTGAAGAACGCTTGCCTTGAATGCCAGGCACAGGCTGGCTCTTGCCCTTTCTAGGGCAGGTAAGTTCTTTGTTTTGAAGCATGGAATACTCGAACTTAACTAGGGTCTCCAGCACTTGAACCCTGTGCTGTGTTTAATGATCCTGTTTCAGTACTTCCAGGAGCACCTTTCTACAGGCACTCATCAGAAAGTGTCTTCCCTGACGCCTGAACCTCACTCTGCTTAGGTCTGGTGAAGTGGGCCCCTGACCTCCGAGTACGTGGCTGCTTTTGAGCTGTAATGTGTGTTTCCCTGATGATTAAATTACATTTGCTGGTCATCCTGGTGTTTCATCTGCAGGGAGAGGAATGCTCATGTCCTAGAAAAACAGGCTGGTCTGCAAATTCACAGAGGAAATGGGTTTTCTTTTCAGCTCTTTACTCCAACTGAGAGAGTCTTTCAACTTGTGGAAAGACAAGTTTGGAAAGAGATGGGGGTGGGGATAAATGCAATGTCTGAAAGAGTCCATCCTCCATGGCTTCCTACAGTGATAAAGCACAAAATACTTCCCTGCACAACTTGAAGACTTGAAATAAAAATCACGAGCTACAGCTATGGTGTGCTGTGAGAAAAGAGCAGGAGGGCCTGAAGGCATGCTGGAGGTCACAGGTCCCTGCAACAGCAGCAGCTTAGTGAGCTGAAATTCCCAGCTGAGGACCTAAGAAGAGAAACACATCCTCTGTTATGAAAAATCACCAAAGGGCAGGAAAAGACACAAAATCTGGTGATGTGTTTTAACCCTTGGTATGCATGCAGAATGAACCTGCTGGGAATGAATCCTGCATCCTGCTTTGTGATGCTGGGGTGCTCGTGTGATGGCTCTGTGAAACAAGAGCTTCATGTACCTCCTTTTTAAACCCTGGCCAGAAATGTGACGAGCACAGTGCTGTGAGGACATGATGGGATGGTTACCGGCACAGAACCCTGCCTGTGGGACCAGTAGTTTGAGCAGAAAATACCTGGCTGCTTCTGTCTTCAGCTAACCTGAGTCCCCAAAGCCATCCCAAGAACACTAAAATAAGCTGTGGGTTTGCATCATGGGCTTTTTGCAATAACGAAGCAGCCCTTGCACCCTGATCTTGCTCCTGAGGCTGTGTGCAGCTCCTGAGCTGCTGCCCACAGCAGGGCTGGTTTCAAACCCTGGCAATGGGGACATGTCAGTATGAGGCTCTTTGTTAGTGCTATGGACACTTATTAATTTTTTTTTTTTCAAAGAGGTAGAGAATCCATTTTATTCAGGGCCAAACCCAGTTAGGCCTGACCTTTATTTAATTGTGTCAGATGCAGCTCCCCGAGGTACTAATATCAGGCAGGAGGGTTGGGCAGTGCAGTGATTCCTCACTCAATATTTCAATAGTGCAGGTTTTTGGCAAACAGATGAAAAGGAATGTGATGCTAACAACCTGCTTTACTATCAGCATAAAATCCACAATAGGAGTGGGTCAGAAATGGAGTCCTAATGCACACAAAGAGCTTGTAATCTCAAAACAATCTGTGCAGCACCAGGGAGAGTGCTGCAGGCTGCGATTCAGCAAGGAGAAGCCCGGGTGTCCAACACGATTCATCGTGGTCACAGGTATTAAACAGGGAGCAGGATCAGCAGTGAAGTGGATTCAGAATCTCATTTTCCTGACAGGCTGCATGTACATGCTGTGCAGCCAGCAAACACACACCTGCCTGGGTAATAGCTGCAGAGAGAGAGATACACACAACATGCACACACATCTCAGGAACAGATGGGGAGGCTCATAAAGTAACTTTATGGAAAGGCAAGATTAAGCTGGAGAGGCAACAAAATGCTCCAGGAACTTAAATGAGAAATATATGTTGGCAACGGGACAGTGCTTAGAAAGAACAGAAAAATCAATTGTTGTTTAGCTGCAGCAGAGGATATGGATCATTTAGCAAGGGCTTGGAGAAAATATCCCAAGAATAGTAACAGCACTTCCAAGGACCTCAAGGAAACCAGTTATTCCATGAGTTACAGTTCCCAGTGATGTGCACCACCTGCCCTGGTGGGCAGAGGGGCAAGCCTGCTGAGCCAGAGTGGACAGGGACTAGAATATATCAGAGTTTATTTTGCCACGTGAGAGGCCAACAGCGAGGCATCTCTCAGGACCTGGAGATCTGGGATCCTGAAATTTGTATTTTGTCTCCCGTATTTTGTAAATGATTTCAAATACGAAACAGCTTTTTGAGGGAAAAATTCTTATTTTATGAGAGCTGTACCTTCAAGACCCACTTCTGTGACATCTGTTAGATCTAAGGCAATTACTGATAATTTTAGTGTCTTGAGCAGAGTTTGGAGGTCTGCTGACACATTTATCTTTCAAAGAAGGTTTGGTTTGAAGTGATTTTAAGTTGTGATCTATACCAGTAATTACCACCTTACCTGCATGATGTCCCTTGACATGCATTTCAGAGTGGCTCTTTACCCTTTATTGTGTTTAGGATAATCTGAACCTCTTTGCTCTAACAGGGTCATGAGGGATTTGGTAAATTTTAGACACTGTAGGGCTGTGCAGGGTCTCTGTTCCTTGAAACCACCTTAGTGCTGCTGCTGTGGAAGCAAATAGGAGCAGTAATGATGCAGAATTCCTCTTGTGAATTACCCACATAGATATGTGTCAGGCTGTGTGTGCAAACCAAACATCGAAGGACAAGAAACATTAGAGACTTTCACACTGCTCTGAGAAAAGCACATCTTGAATTTGAGCCAAGCATTTATGAAGTAAAGAAAAAAAAAAACACAAAAACCATGAGTGTGTTCCTTTGATAAGCAGCAAGATGTCTTTATTTTGTCTGTATTCCTTGGCTGCATTTGTTTGTTTGGAAATTTGTATCTAAGGAACTGAAAAACATCAGCAGTGGCCCAGCCTCTGCTTAATGTGAAACGGTTCAAATACTAAAACTCTGTTTTCAGTTTGCTCCCCGAGAGTGCTGCGCTGCTCTCGAGTCCTTTCAGTTCCTCACTCCTACCTCAGCTGACAGAAGTCAGTTCTTCAGTCTCTTTTCATGCATTTGCTTTTGACCAGAGCACTGCAGGACATCATCCAAGTCACTCTCCTCAGTGACTTGTGAGTCTGTGTGTTCTCACTATTACATTTTTATCGAATGCTGTGGATGCTGATTATCTGTGTTTTACAGCACTGGGCTATTTGCGTGTTTTGCTAGCAACAAATTCCTGGATGCACCTGGAGAAGGAGCACATCCAGGCAAAATTTTGCCTGATCTAGGTTATAAATTAAAAATAGGCTTATTAAAATGTTTAATCTCTTTTCTGCTCTTGGCACATGCTATACACATGAATAATTAAGAATTAGTTCAAGTTCATGGTATACAAAACCCTCTAGAAGCTGTGATGTTTCATTACTGTCTTTTATCACAATGTGAAAGAAAAGACTTTTTTTTTTTAAAGTCCCAAGCTGAAAAGAAAACCAGAATCTTACAGATACAAGTGATCTCTGAGGTGCAAATGCTGTAGATTCTGGGACAAGAGGTTTTTGATCTGATATTTAAATTCATAGTTATAAAAATGTTTTAGCCTGGTTTTTAAGATAGTTGCTAGTTTGGTTTTAAACCATAAAATTCAGAATTCATCCATGTATGAAGATGGTTATGTAAGAATGCACGTGTGCCTGTGGAGGTCACATGAGAATGTCCATCGTGGTTCTGGAGCTGTTCACTGGAGCACCCTGACAACTACAGTTCTAAACAACACAGTGACAACTTGCTTTGGTTTTCTTTCCAGTGTCTGCATGAAGCACTCTGTGTATTTGTATTTTAATGGTGCATCTCCTACTTTGCTGCCCCTTTTCCAGGCATTTAACCTCTCTCAGATTCTTTTCCAGTAAGACTTTATTCCTGGCTGATCTACCTTTGCTCAAAGGCACCTCTGCTCTGAGAAAAACCTCCCAATAAAGTGAGAAGAGGATGAGTTAGATTTAGGTATTACAGAGAGCAAAAGGTGCTTCAGAGCAATAAAAGTCTGGGATTTTTTTTGTGGCTCTTGTGTTTTCTAATTGACATTTACCAAATGTCCTTGCACTCAATCCAGACTTTTTAAATCACAAAGACTTAATCTGTAGTTTATGATTACAGGCTTGTGGCCTTTTCAAGGACTTTTCAATAATTATTGGTGGACCTGGGGGGAAGCTGAGACAAAGAAATGGAGCAGAATCAGAGGGTTGAATGAAAGGTGTTGGTAACAGTATTGGGGATGTATGACTGAGAATCATGGCTCAGGGTCCTCAAGAAGGAATGAAAGCTGTCTTGTCTCTTCAAGACTTAAAGGGGTCTATATTTGAAGATGCAGCTGCAGTGATACTTGGTGAGCTTTTTCAGGTGTGTGAGTGTGTGGCGATGCTTCATTCAGGACAGGATTTGTGAGAAGTGTATGGGGTCACTACAGTATAGATCTGTGGTATAACACAGCTGCTGGCTCCTGCTTAGCCTTGCCTAATTCAGTGTAAAATGCACTTTCTCCTGCTGATCAGTCCTGTTTAACCTTTCCTGTATAGCACACGCTGCCTCAAATTAGGAACAGTGTAATAGAGTAGCGAGAAGTTCTCTAGGCTAAGGATGAGCAAAGATCCCTTTGGGGACTCATCTCTACAATTGCTTTTTGCTGTGAAGTACAAGTACTGCTGCTTTCTAAGATCTCATGGAAATGGGACCCAGGAAGTTTTAGAGAGAGGCTGTTTCTGCTTATGGGTTACAAGAAATTCTGCCTCTCTGTGTGTTGCCACATTCCTGTGTCCAAGCCTTGAGCATCTCCCTTGTGTGAGTCTGTTGTGCCAGTAAGGAGCAAAACCTGCACCTTAATTTTTTTAATGTACCCCAAAACACAGGTGACTCCTCTGTAAAAAGCATATAAAAATGCAAGTGATAGAACAACAGAACTAAGCAATAGGCTAAGTCCAAAGCATTCTTGATAAAAACACAGGAGAGCTGTTCTACAAATACATTATTTCTGGGTTTCTCCTTAAAGAGCAGAATATACCACTGAGTCCCTGTTTTAGAGCTTTCTTCCATTTTCTGTTCTTTTTCTAGGTAAGTATCATCTGCAGCAGTGCACTTTGCCTCCCAGTGGGTTGTCCTTAGGCAAGGCAAACTTTAATTGTCTTATTTTTGAGCCACATGCACTGTAGCCTTGCTCCCTGCTGTAAAATGGCTCCCAGCTTAGCTTTGCACGTCAGTGTTTCCTCGCTGTTCTGATGTCCTTGGCATCTGCTGCTGATTCCTCAAGACAGTGTAAAAAGGAAAACCATGCCTTGCTTGTGGAGTCTCTTTTTTCATTGTGTTTGTGCTGCTGACACTCTCATTCCCGAGAACTGCCTGGAATCGTGTGTGGGCACTTGATAAGTGCGTGTGAAATGTGCCTGTTGTGATCCGATCAGACCTGCTCAGGTTTCGTTCCACTCCAGTGGCTGAATGCTCACCCAGGGAGCTGCATGTGTCACTGTGACACACCAGCTGGATCCTGATAGAAAACCATGTGAATTATGCCAGAATAAACCCAGTTAGCACGTTAGCGAGTCTGACCTTTGTGGTTTGGTGGCCTGAGGAGACGGCAGCTGCACTTGTACAGGTGTCTCAGTAGTCATCACAATTTTCCATTCCCTTTTTCTTTGGGAGAGAGGGAAGGGGAGTCTGAGGCTGTTTGAAAAATGAAGCCTATAGAAGAAACAAACAAACTGCCTGCTTTGGTATTAGAGTCATCAATCTTGGTCAGGCATTATTGCCAAAGGAGAACTAGGCTGGAGGAATATGCCTGTCAGTATTCAATCATTACGTCCATTAGATACTGGTTGGCATTGATACATATTAAATAAAGGAGCGCAAGTTGTAGCTGCTCCAGTGTTCTCTGTGTGGAACACCCAATACAGTGATAGCAGGCTGAAAATGCTCTCAGCAGCTCGTTTATTTATGTGTACATGGAAAGGGGAGTTGGCAGCTGGGCAGGCTCTAACACTGTAAAGAAGAAATTTGGTTATGTGCCAGGAGATCTGTAGTCACAATCAACAACTTCGCAAGGATTCAGCTCAGGAAGAGTGAAGGCGTGGAGCTGGGGCCAGCTGAAGCATTTGCAAAGTGACAGGAGCAATATTTTTAAAATATATATTAAGGAGAGAAATAGTGGTGAATCCTGTTGCCTTAGAAGTCAATGGAAGGCTTAGAAACTCATAGGAGGAAGTTGATAGCTATTGATAAAGCTCCATAGGAATTACACCTGCAGATTTGAGCTTGAGGGGAATGATGCCACAGGTGTAGTGGGAGGGAGGATCAGACCGGTCTCGGTGAGAGAAGAATTAAGTTAATGGGCTCAGTTCTCTTCTGCTCTGAAGCCCCTGCAGCAATAGGAACAAACTGCCAGCAGTCGCTGCCATGTGGTGATACAGAACAGCATGGAGGGGCCAGCACAGACAGG
Source organism: Ifrita kowaldi (assembly GCA_013398055.1). Classification (NCBI taxonomy): domain Eukaryota; kingdom Metazoa; phylum Chordata; class Aves; order Passeriformes; family Cinclosomatidae; genus Ifrita; species Ifrita kowaldi. The sequence continues at coordinate 100,104 of VZRS01005083.1, read as the reverse complement.
AGAAAAGCCTTCAAGCTCAATTGCAGGCTCCTAGGATGGACTTTGTTTCCTACTAACAAAGCAAATTTTATAACATGGTGACTGCTCCAGAGAAATGTGTTTCTGGCATCTGCATTGTAGCTGTGTTAGAAATAGACACAGACATAGGAGCCTGTGCCCACAGAATTGCCTGTCTTGCAGGGAACACAGCTCACACCTGTGATAGATGTAGCAAAGGTGACCTGCTTCCTCCTCAGCATGCTTCAAGGCTTTAAAAGTGCAGTATTATCTTTTAAAAGCTTTCCATGGCTTCCTTGATGCTGCAGCGCTGGGTGATAGCAATCCTTGGCTAGAGAAAGGCAAAGGTCTGAGCACAGCTGTTCCTCTCCACAGAGCAGACTGAAAACACTGTAGTTAAAAAGCAGAATTTTCCTTTTGAAAAATGGAAGAAAACATTTCTGAAGTCCTGATCACCCTGAACAGAAACACCTCATTCCTGCAGAGCTGGGTGGGAGCTGTGCTTTGAAGCCTTGTGCTTCCGTCTCTCTTGCAGACTGCAGGTTTCTCATCAGGCTGTGTCTTAGCCCAGCCAAGGGCTGAAGAAATCAAAGCAGGGATGGGATCCTGCCCAGCAAACCCAGCACATCCCCAAGCAGAGCCAGGCAGTGCAGACCTTAAAGTGAGGTATTCTATTGACAGCAGCAATGCCCCTGGCTCTCAGCGTGACAGAGTGGGGGACCACGAGGCAACTGTCTCATTGCCTGGGTGTCTCTTTCACTGTGTGGAGCTCTTCAATGCTCAGGATCCCAATTTGATCTCATCAGACCCTCCCTCTAGATTACTAGAACTGGCAATGCAGTGGATGTCAGCTGTGCCAATGAATTTACTGAGCATCAGCTGTGCTAACCACACTTTGTTACTCTAAACTTCATTTTTTTCTCTTTAGCCCAGCAGTGTTTGTGCTTCTTCCACGCTCACTTTGTTGCTGGACCTTGATGTAGCTCTTCCTGCATTTGTTTTCATATCCTATGGAACATTAAGCTTTGTTTGTCAGGACCTAAAATATACATATGTCAGGTGATAACACTGTTTACCAACGACACTGTGGACCCTCTGCCGTTCCCACTGACCAGCAGGAGCGCTGGTTCCTCCATTACTTGTGCATCCTCTGTAAGATTAATGTACCTCTTCACCTCAAACCATTTTCTAACATAAAAAACCCCTTCCATTTCACAAAGCACAATTTCCCCTCTTTAACAGGCTTCATATTTTGGCTTTTATTTTTCTTCTTCATTCTACTTCCCATTCCATAGTGCTGAAGCTTTGCAAAACTTAGAGAACTGGTTCGCTTTGACCAAGGGGAAGTTTGGAAATATCTCTGCAGACTGAGTTGTGAACAATTTCATTCCACACAAGTGTGTCTTGACTGTGCTTCCTGACAGCTGGATGCCAGGGAATCCTAACCCCAAACTAGGTGTTGGAGCTGTATTTCCCTACTGCAAGTCTGTCAAGGAGATACCAGATGTGTTAACTTTCTTTGTTCATGGTCCTCATGTGTATTAGCAGCAACAGAGCCTCATATGTTGCAAACATGACTGGGTGGGGCCCAGGATGCTGTTATTTTGTTCTTATTTTTGTCCATGTGGACCCCATAAAGGCAGGTATAATGTGCTTTTTGATCTCTGTGAAGCATCTTGACATCTCAAGATGGAGTTTTCTCCCCTGCACTCTGCCGCTGTGTCCCTTATTTCCCCCAGTTTTAGAAAGCCTTCATCTAAATCCCCTTCTCTGAAATACATGAGACTAAGCAGTGGATTTTGATATATTCCAGTGGTGGGTTGACCCTTTCCTGGTTGCCAACTCCCCCTCAGCAGGATGATGGCAGGGAGAAAATAAGATAGAAAATCTTGTGGTTGAGACTAATGGCAGTTACCGTCATGGGCAAAACAGACTCGACTTGGAGAAAACTAATTTAAATTTATTGCTAATTGCCACAGGTTCGGATAGTGGTAAACAAATAAATTAAAACAATACATGCAGGGAGTGAGGCACTCCTCTGTTCTCACAGCTCTGTCCCTCCATACTCCTCACAGCCCACATCAGGCTCCCTAACAGCAATCAAGGAGTCTTTGGATACTGAAGGAACGACTTTCATCTGCACTCAGCACCAGGCACTGCTTAAGTGACAGCTGGAAAGAAGTGCTAAGACCGAGTGCATAAACTACTCAGGCCCCCGGGAGCCCGCTTCATATTTACTTCCAGCTCCGTTTCAGAATGTGCAGCTCAAATTTCTGGTGCTGTCCTCGGGATGGGAGAGAGGGAGTCAGTCCAGTCTAATTTGAGGCAGCCCAGGCTGATTTGGCAGGCTCCCTCCGTGGCTGTTATTCTCCAGCTGTCAGACGCGGCCGGCGCCTGAGCCCAGCGTGGGCAATGACAACCGCGGGGGCTCCGGCTGTCAGCAGCACTCAGCGTCCTGTGGCCGTTCTCTGACGGGCTTCAGTTGTGTTGTACCTGAGCTAAATCCCCTCCTGCCCACGGTGGGGACTATAATCCATCAAACTTGTGTGACTCGCCTTGTCAGGGAGGTGAACGGTCTTTACTGAGTGAAAAGAAATTTGGGTAAATGCCGTGTTTGCACGTGGGCGTTGGTCTGTCCTGTGAGCAGTGGAATTCTTACCACGAAGTGAGCAAGAAGGGGTATTTACAGGATACACAGCGTGTGTTGGGTGTTATGCCCTCACAGAGTTAGTCAGTACAATGCCAATTTCTTCCCATCCAAACTGAGGTTGGACCAAGTATGGACGAGCAAAGAGATTCTGGTGATCTCTCCAATATTGGGAAAGATTTTTGTGCCAAGATGCTGCTGGATGAGCAGAATTCCACAGCAGCAGCTTGGTTAGATGGAAAAATGTTCCTCTTAGAGTTATTGCAGTTGTGGAAACCAGCCCATGGAGCTGAGGCCACCAAACTCCCCTGGTAGAGTTTATTAGTTTCTCCAAATTTTAATGCTTTTCAGTGAATGATTCCTCAGGCTGACTTGGTTAAAAAGATTAAGGCCAAGTAGTAATTTCAAAGTTGTGATCTATAGGATAATCTGCTGAGGGCAGGGGCTATAGGGGGTTTTCCCTGAAATAAATGAATGCATCCATCTTTGGTGAGTGGCAGCTGAAGGCAGCCTTGTACATGGCCCCCTCCTTCCTTTTTTTGAAATATGAGCATGTTTTGACTCATGGGAAATCTGAGTCAAGTTTTGACTCATGGGTTTATTCTGGTAAATTTTACATCCTCCTGGTTTCTGAACTGGAGCAGCTGTGCAGGGGAGAACTGCAGCTCTGCACCCAGGTTTTTCCTGGGGTTGCAGCCCCGGGGGATGCAGAGCTGTGGTCCTGCAGGTGCACGCTGGTTGTCCAAGCGTGGCTGTCGGTCTTAAGGATTACTCTGCTATTTGGCCACCTTTTTGTAGACCTGTACTTTAGAAGCAGAGAATTGTGAGAGATTTATAGTTAATTACAAACTTCACAATCTGATCTTACCTTTTATTATAACTCAGGCTAATGAGCTCTACTCAGTCATTCACGTACTGAGGCCAGGCCTTTGACAGAGGGTTCCAGCTCTGACTGAAAGATGCAGCTGAATTCACCACATCCCTCTCAATTATGCTCATGAATAATTTGCTTATGATTTTCGAGGATGCTTGCAGGGTATAAGAAATTCATCTTTGTGTCTGGTTTCCCTGAAGAATATTCCCCATTTCCTGAAAATACAGCAGCTTGTGCTGGATGTGCAGTGCCTCTCTCCTTGTCGTTCATTATAGCCCTGCTGAAACATTTCCAGCAGTGAAAGAAGCAGAAATGTGCTGCAAAAGTGCCTGTCTTGAATTGCATCTGCTGAAATGGACATTTTAGTGAACTGCCCAGTCTGGAAATTATTCATGCTGACTATTTGGGAAATGCTTTCAAATAATGAATAAATTTGCAGAAATCAGAGATTGCTCATGAAAGAGTAATGATGGTAGAGAAGACCTTTTCTTTTAAACCCCCCCCCATTTAAGTTTCAGCATTAGGTCTCTGGTTTGTACATCTGCTTTTGAAGTTACTGCATCAATGCTGATTCATTCCAGAGGAAAATTATGTTTGGAATAATTTTAGGGAGTATATTATATTTAAGGGCATGGAAAGGAAAAGGGGGCAAACCCACCTATTATCTCCAGGAAAATATTACTTAACTTCTGATTTCCAGTTTTTACTTTTGTCTTATTCTACCACTGCATTTTCTTTGTAGGGGTTAATTAAGGCTATGCTATCACTGAGAGTTATTTCCTTCTCATAATTAGAATGTGATGTTCATTTTCTTAGCCTGCTTTATTCTGGTCAGTATTCATTTCAGTGCTTAATCATTTCTGTTCCTGTCTCCTTATAATTTTGCCACTTGCAAGAAACATTGCCCTGGCATTGGTGTTGGTTTGTTCCTCCAGTGTACAATCACCTTTGCTCTGGGTTACACTGGGCCTGTCGATGGAGAAATCCGATTTTTAGGATAACAAGTACTCAACCCTTAAACTGGAGGTTATCTTCTTAACCTGGCACCTGTGGGAAATGTGGATACATGGAGCTGTGTATCATATGAAACTCTTTATGTCCTCATGGTTTAAGATAGGCTGAGGTCAAACAGTATCTCTAGAGAGCTGCCTGGTAAAGTATTTCTAAAGGAATCTGAGCCAGAAGGGCCCAATGGTCCTTGGAGAGAAAGGGAAGTCCTAAATAAATCATGGGAAGGCTGGAACTGTGGCTGAGAGCTGAGCTGTGGTGACAGGATTTGGGAATCCAGCAGAAGAATCTGAAGCATGAAGCCTCAGCTGAAGGTGCCCTGGTGGAGTCATGGCCATGGCAGGGGCTCAGCGTCCAGGGGAAAGTGTTGGGTGAATCTGAAGGTTAAGGAAGCTGATGCTGGGGCTGGACCTGTGTGTGTGTGTGTGAAACCTGTGCTGCCTGTGGCTGTAAAGGGCCTTGTTGATCAAATTGTGGGATTTCTGGATCACAGAGTTAAGTGCTGCTTGGCACAGTTTGTTTCGTTGTCCATAATGATAGGCTGGACTGCCATGCATTTCCAGCTGCTCTTTTTTCACCCTGAGCCTTGTTTGAAAGGATTGGTGTAGCTTGCCTGGTAACTGTGGAGCAGAAAGAAAATGGTTTCTTAAAAATAGCTGAGCCTACACTAGGGAGCTCATTATTTCCACTGTACTGAGAGACACTCCATTCACCAAGACAGGCTTCCATCAAAGAAACCATCAATGCAGTCTGCCATCATCTCTCAGAATACCTTGTTCTCTTCTCCATATTTAAAATACAGGAGGGCCTATTTATTACCCCCCTGGCAGTGTGCTCCCTACTGCTTGGTTTATGCAGCCCTGTGAACACAGGTTCAATTGCTGCCAGGGAATTCTCAATGAGAGGCCCTGAGATGGGTATTTGAGGGGATTATAATTCCTCAGGAAAGGTAAAAGTGTCTTTGGGTTGTTACAGGGCAGCTGCAAATAGATCATTTCAATTCTTGCATCATAAGCCACTCATTCCCATTTTATACTGTATTGCAGAGAATAGGCTTAAATGGATGTAACTTAGCATTACATGTGTTTCTGCACTGTTTGAAGCCACACAATCTAGTCACTGTTTGATTTCCTTGGCTTTACCAGTCACCAAGGGATGCAGCATTCTGTGAAACCAGATGGAGTGTGTGTGAACTGCTGGACTAACCTCCCAAGCAGATTTAATGGATGACAAATAACTGAGCAGAAGTGAAAAATGCTGCTCCATTGTGGTAGACAAAACCTAAACAGATCTGGAACTCCACTGTGATCTCCCAGTTTCTGCTGTCTTACCATGCAATTTAGCTTTTAACATCCTAGAGATGAAATTGTCTGCAGTACAAGCTAGAGGGTGCCCATTAAAATACTCATCATTGCACGGATCAATTCTTCAACACTTACTTCTCTAGCAATCAGAAAGTCAGTGCTAAAACAAATATCTCTCCCCACCCTCCCCACTGCCTTTTTTTTGTTTTCTAGTTAGAATTCATTGGTTTGATCTCTTTTATAAGCAGATACTGGAGCTAATGAAGATAGAAACCACGTTCTTCTTGACACAGCTGACTGGGTTGACTATGACTTATTTGCAGTATGGCAACAGTCCATTTTCTCTGCATACATGTACTTTGCATACTGTTATTGCTGCAAAGTTCTCACAATTAAACTTTGAAAATGAGGCCTACATATTTAAATGACAAGTACCTGCAGAAAGGACTGGCTGGATGGGCACTGAGAATAAGCTCAAAGCATCAGTAGGCTCTTGTCCTACTCAGTTTGCTAAGGCACAAATGGAGAAGAGAAACAATGGACTGAAAAGGATGAAACATACAGTTTGTATTCTGGAAACAAGAAGTTCACAGAAGTAACCTCTAAGTACAGTAGAACTGGAAGGTGACACTGCCAAGAGTAAGTTCTGTTATCCAAAGTGACAAAATTGCCACTGCTAAGGGATGCAGTAATGCCAGTGGTGAAATTTACCTTGTGCTGATTAATTATTCTCTCCAAATGCCATCTCAATCCAATTAACCATCCTTTTTTTTTCCTCTCAGTGTCACTTTTTGTCCCTGTGTGCACTGCAGCAATATGTACATTTCTAAAGTACCACATCATTGGTGCAAGAGTGGTACCTCGTGCTAACCCACACAGCTCCCTTTTCTGACACTCTAGAGTGGCAAGAACTTGATATGAAAGAAGAGCATATGGTTCTTCCACTGAAATGCTCCCCAGAGAGCCTTTTCCAAAATGGGAATCCACCATCCGGCTCTCGTTTTTCAACCACCCGTGTAGCTGCACTTATCTTCTGTAAGCTGCAGCTTTCCACCAGGAGAGCACTCGCTGTTTTCATGCTGGGTAAATGGCCCAGATGTCTGTCCCAGAGCTCAGTGCTGCCACACCGAGATCAGCATCTGGCTGTCAATGGAACTGCTCCCAAGGGCGGACGATCCCAAATTCCTACCAGGGAATCTACAAGAGCCTGTTGGCAGATCAGGCTGTGCCTGGCCAGGTCTGCTTTGCAGAGAGGCTGTTCCTGGGGGCATCTGTTTGGTGAGGAAGGAAATGCCAAGGACATCATCGCATCGTGAGCCTTGGGAGAAAACTGTTCACATCTGTTTCGGAAATGGGCTTCCAAATGGCTCCCTTCTTCAAACAGCAATCTGTGCTGTGGGCTCTCTGCAGAGCACTGATTACCCCAGGCATGTGTGAACCCCAGGCTAATGAGATGTGATCCCAGAAACACGGGGCAGGTGTGTCTGGCTGTGATAGCAAATGACAGGATTGGACAGAAAGAGCTAGCTATAATTTTTAATTTTTTTTTTTCTCCCCTTCATGCCTCTGAGATTGTTCTCCATACCCTCAGAGGGTATGGAGCTTAAAATGAGACCTTTGTCTCCCAAAGCTCCTGTTTTAGATGTGAGTGGAAAAAACCACACATCTTTTTGTAGCATAGAAGAGGACAATACATTCTTTTTCTTTGCAGATAGGCCAGGCTGCCTTGCTTACACCTTCCCCTCACTGAGTTATTACAGAAAGTGGTATCTGTGGTGTGAATAATGCTGTGCTCCTGCCAAAAGGCACACAACACATTGGCTATAGATCTCATAAATGTCAGAGGTATATAAGGAAGGTAATCGGCGATAGTTCAAATCCAAAAAACAAAGGGGCTGAAGTGCGAAATTTGGCTTCGTTGATGTTCAGCTTGAACTTTTATAGACTTCTGAGAAATGGGTGTTCTTGAAAAGCAAATTGCAATTACAGTTTAGCACTGATTTATCGCAGAGCAGCTTAACGAGGAAGTTTCAGAGTGTGCTCTGTGGGCTGGTACTGAAATGCAGCATTAAATCTCCCAGGGACTGTCAGCACCCCGTGCTGAGCCAGGCCTCTCATCTGCAGTCACTCTCTTACCCGAGAGGAACTGCAGGCAGAAAGCTTTAGGAGGTCCTGAGGCAATTTTAGAACAGCACTGAGCAGACACTGGGTGCTCCTGGTGCTTTCCCTGACAGAAGTTCGCTCAGTTAAACTTGATTAATATTTCTATTTTTTTTCCATGTTTATACTCTAATGATTGTAGCCTGACACTCGAGGTCTGTGAAGGACCACTGGGAAATCCTTGGGTAATTCATGTTGCTCTTCTTTAATGTGAAGTAACTGTGTTCACCCAAACCCTTCTCAATGTGTAGGTGCTTCAGTGCATTTTTTATCCTTTCCTGGAAGAAAGTCCAGAGAAACCTCTGGAGTGTCTCAGTCCTTTAGTGAAAAGAAAATCTCAGGAAAGACACACAGCCTTTGTCTTACTTCTGGCTAAATGAAATGTAGAAATCTCATGGAATGTAAGGGTTCAGTTATCCTGGGAGGAATCCCTAATGTTTCATTTCATGTCCTTGTGTTGTACCAGGCAGTGCACCCCACCAAAGGAAGCTGCTGAAAATGCAGCTGGAACTGCTCATTGCTTGGTAGAAGAAACACTACAGTTTTTAAAAGTTTGGGTAAACCAAAAAAAGAAAATTCAAATCAAAATGTTCATGCAGGTGTTGTATTTTCAGGGTTAATTCTCCTACTGGCCTCAGTAGCCTCTCACTCTGGCTTGCTGAGCTAATGAGCAGGAGGAGGGTGGGCTTGAAAGCAGCTCCTGCAACTGGGGCACTGTCTTTACTCTGTGTACACCTTGGAAACAAGGATGAAAAGAGAAAAAAAATCTTTTAATGACTTAACATAATTACTGTATTTTCTTAATTTGTAAAATCATCATATGATAATAAAAAACAGCAGCATGGATTACTGTTACTGCAAATGTTTTTCATGGAGCTTCTAGCTGCTCTAAACCTTTCTAGCAGAAGCTCTGATGCAGATTTGAATTCTAAGGTTGGTTAAAATTTAGCATTGCATGTCTACTTTCAGGTTTTACAAGTTATGAATTAGATGGGGAATTAGGAGCTCAACTTAAGTGCTTTGGTAATTCAGAAGAGTCAAAGTAATTCAGAGATTTGCATCAGACTCGTTTCTCGAGGCTAGAGGCACTTCTAATCTAGAGACACTGCTGCTTCTCCTACTGTGAGGACTAACAGGCAGAATGTGATGACAGCTGGCAGCATGTCACTGCAGCCTGTTTCCCCTGGGTTAATGAAGATGAGGAGGAAAAAGCTCTGTCTCCTTCATATTCTCTTAACTTGGTAGGTTGAAGAAGTCTGACAGTGTCTTTCAGAAGTTTCTGTGAACTTCTTTGTTTGTCACCCATTAATGGTGACACCGCAGTAACTACTCCAGGAGACTCCTGGGGCTTTGCTCAGGGCAGTTGTTTTAGGGATGAACAAACCTTGAGAGCACTCTACAGGTGACATGTAGGATGTAAAGATGCTGACCTTTGCTGTCTTTAGATTGATCTCTCTTGTGAATTTGCAGTGGTATTGTACTGCCACGAAATGGATGAGGAGGCTGATAGACGTGCTCACAGAATGGAATGCTTGACCCCATCTCTCTAGGTCAAGATAGAAGTGAATTGGTAAAACTGTTGAAAGGAACTTGTTCTGTCCCAGCCTGTAAGGTACCTGCACTGTGCAATAGTGCTGAAAGTCTTTTGAGTGAAATATTTATTGAAGTGGGCATCAGATTTTTTGCTGTTCTGTTAGCTGGGCAAGAAGCAGCTGCAGTCTGAGCAGTGTGAGTAAATGAGGAAGCAGAATGAATCCCCTACAGATCAGCTGCTCCCATTTTGCCCCTGCTGCAGCATTGATACTTTGGGGCCTACTCAGGCTGGAAGGAGGTGTCTGTCCTCACAGAGAGGAAATGCCATGAGCATTCTTCTATTCTTTCTAATCTCTTTCTGCTTGCCAGAAAAGAGGCTTTTACCTTCAGCAGTTTGTTCTTATTACAGAGAGCATATTGGAGAATTGGAAAAGGTGCAGGAGAGAGTAACTGGTAGGATAAAAGGTCTCAGTGGTTTAGACCCATGTGGAGAGGTTAAGAAAATTAGGCTGGAATTCATTAGAAGACAGGAAATTAAGAGAGGACATGATTCAAATGTAAAATTCTAGGGAAGGTGGATGGAGCCGAAGCTGTGTGGGAGCAAGTTAGAAATAGCATGTGAGCTGAAACTAAGAAACAGAGATGGAAGAAGATAGAAAAACTACTTTGAAAAAGTGGATTTTTTCAAAGGAAATACAAGCAATAATTTTTAGACAAAAGAAGAATGAACTGGAAAACCTGAGAAATTGGATAGCCCAAGGGAAAGCATTGGTAGGATGCCACTTAGAGCCTCAATACCAGCCTGATCTCATCTGCCCAGCTGTTACCAGTGTGTCTGTTTGAAGTGGAAGCCAGTGCTCAATATGGAAGTTATGGCCCATACTTGATTCTACCTCTGACAGCAGGGGAAGCGCTGGCTTAATGACAGTTGGCATAAATTGGCACCACCCTGATTAAAACAGGCCAAAGTCCTCTGTAATAATGGTGGCTTCTTCCTTCTAGAGATTGAGCCTGTCTTTGTGGTCTTAAAAGATCTGTGGCGGTTGGGTTTGGGACTGTGAGTCCTTTTGGACTGTGTCTCATGTAAATGCACAGACATGCCCACGTCTGGTTGTGAGGCCAGTTCCCTGCCCTGCTGTGCTGTGTCTGACTGTTGGGGAGCAGTAAACCCAGCAGTTGTGCTTGCAGTGGTTTTGGGTTTGTTCCATATGTGCTCAGCAAACCTTTCTTGTTAATCAAAATGAAATCGCTGCCTTTTGCAGATGCTACCCAGCTCTCCGGGAGAAAGTGCCAGAAAATAAATGAACCTTTTTCTCACCTGTCCACAAGTAATTTTAGAACCCCCAGGTGATCTTGCAGCTCATGAGATTTAAATTGCAGCCAGGCCTAAAAAACAGATTTTTGTGTGTCACGTCGAATTTTGCCCTGGTTGTAGTGGAGTTCAAAGAAGTGTATTTCCAGGAGCTGGCATTTCCTGGTGCCAGGAGCTGGCACTGGAAAGAAGGTGGGGACGCAGCTGCTGAGCATGTGCTGCCTGCAGATGCAGGAAGGAAGGGAAATGTAAAGCCTGGAAGGATGCTCCAGACTATCATTTGCAGAAACACTTCAGAAGGAGCCTACAAAGAATTGAGTTTGTCAGATTTCCCATCCTCTCTGCTATTTGGAACAGGGGTTGGAAACTCAACTCCCGTGGGCCCAACAGTATTTACACAGCTGACAGCTTTTGTTTGGAAGCTGCAAATGGACAGTTAACTCCACAAGCAGTACATCCCAGTGAGGTGAAAGGGCTGCTGTAGAGACACATTAATTGGCAGGCCTGCTCCTTGCCGAAGTCTCGTTGTCCTGATGTGTGCTAATGATTTGGGGAACGGCCCTGCAACACGGGAGAGCTCGCTGTGGGCAGTTCTGCAGCTGATGTCGGGGAAGAGGCCAGAGCCTGGCCTGATCTTCATAAGGCAACCTCTCATGCCTGTCCCCTTCACAACCTCCCAAGGGCCCTGCTGCAACTCCAGCAGTTCCTCCTGAATGCAAGCACAGGAAATATCTTCCTCAAGCGCAGTTTGTTCTGCAGAGCTGCCATAAATCAGCCTGTGGGATTATACAAGTCCACTATGAGGGAATCCTAAGGTGAATCCAACAACCTGCAGCTCCTAATGCTTGCCCATGCTGATTCCCTTCCACATTAGGCACTCCCAGATTCAGGAGTGGCCCCTTGAGGACAATGGCAATCAGTGTGAATTGAAGTGGTCCCTGACACAAATCTCAGCATGCCATGCAATGTCTGAATGCTGCAGGTCAGGTACCTGTGCAGCTGTACCTAACAGGTACCTTTGTACACCCTGTTGTCTCTGCTGGTTTCCATCTGGATCGAAAGCTCTGAGGAGATTCCCCACAAAGCAAATACAAAACCCCATCCATTAGACACCCCTTTAGGTCACATTTGCTCTCTCACTTTGTGCTTGCTCCAAGATGGGGGGATTAAAATCCTGTTGGCTCAGGGCTTCTTTCTGACAGCCTTATCAAGCCATTAAATGTAATTCTGGATTGCTGCTGGTTCTCAGTTGAATGTGAAAGAGAGGAGTTTGGAAAAGGCTGGGAATTATGGTGCTATCCCGTATTCCCACAGCATCCTTCCTTGGCTTGCCCTGGCTTCCTGCAGTGCTGAATTGTTGTTCTCCGGGGCGAGGCTCCATTCCCTGCCTGGGAGGGAGCTGTTCACACAGTAATTGCCCATGTGTGTGAGCCTGGGGGAAAGGCTGCATCCTCTTCTTAGCCCCTGCCTGGTGCACAAGCTGGGTAAATAAATAAGCCTGCAGCCTCTCATAATAAAATATGCTCGTTGCTCCAGCTCTTCTGCTGAGTTATAACTTTGGGAGTCAGAGTAGCCTCTGCATCTTCTGTATGAAACCCATGCAGCTGAGGCTGGTGACAAAGAGCTGTATTTTACATAGGTGAAGCTCCTACTGTAAATTGTAACACATTAACTGCTGAGCTCTTTGCTTCTAGGGTCTGTTTAACATTTGGCAGCATTGAAAGAAATAGCAGCTGAAGATGAGAGTGGGATCACTGTACTGTCAGGTCAGCTAAAAGAGCTGTGCTGCCTTTTCCACTGCCTCAATTCTTAACACCAGTGCAGCTGCAACTACAACCTCGAGTCTATCTGAATAAGATGATGTGATCAAACACCTTTAGTTAATTAGTGGCAGTGCCTTTACCACTCTCTGGATGTCGCCTTTTATTGGACACCAATCAGGCTATAATTTTATATGATCCTGTACTGCTTTTATTCTGTTAATTTCATGCCCATTATTGTCCAACTTCTTCATATCTAATGAAATGCTCACTTAGTAAAATTGATGAGCTTTTCTAGATTCCGTCATTAGTTCTGCAAATCTGAGTGACTCCAGTTAAACCTAGGCTTCCTGGCAGTACTGACTCTGTTTTTATTGTCTGTTTGCATCTGGGAATGCACTTGGGGCTTACCAGTGTTGGAGATAAAGGGGACTTTAACAGATGCCCAGCATCCTTTGGCTGTCAGTGTAACCTTGGTCACATCACTTAACCTGTCCGTGCCTCACTAACAAATGCTTCATCTGTCACCATGGTGCATTTGTGTGCTGTGCTTTTGGAGGCAGAGTCTGTGTGTGGTGCAGTTGGATTCCATCCCTGCTGCACTGTAGAGGTGCCTCTTGTCACAAATACCGGCAGTAAATCCTGCTGGGATGGCAGGAGAGTTACATCTGCTGTGCAGAGTGAGCGGGGCAGTGCTGTCCCCTGTCCCTCGTTAGAACTGCTCCATTGTTTCTTGGCACTCACCTTCCCTCGCTCTGCCCCTGCTCATTTCGTTCCCGGAGTTAAACGGGAGCTGTTAATTACCCTGCACATATGCTGGGTTTTCACTGGAATGGGGGCACTGCTTGGCTCAGCACAGCTCCGTGCTGATGGCGAGCAGGGCTCGTTTCCTCTGGCAGTGTGTCAGCAACACACTTTCCCAGCTGCCCTGTGTGGTCCCAGTGTCCTGGTTGACACCTCTGGGTCTTGCAGGACTGCATCCTGCTAGGGGCTGTCTCACTGGGGCCGCAAGGAACCGCCGAGGTCCTCTCCAGGAATGCAAATGCAGCACACAGCTGTGTTTGTACCGCACCAGAAAAGATCATCCCATGCTAGCAAAAGCTTTCACAGGCCAGCAGGCAGGAAAAACGTTCACATCTTCTCAGGCAGAAAGCCATCAGTCGTGTGCTGGTGCTAATTAGCAAAATTCTGATTAAGTCATTGGAGCAGTGCCAGCTTGTACCAGATGAGGAGCTGGTCCATGTGGAGTTGGTGGATATGGCACGATGCAGCATGGGCTGAGAGCAGCCAGGGGAGGTGGTGTGCTGAAAGCAGAGCCCAGAGCAGCAGCCATGCAGTCCCAGTACCAATTTAGTCTGGGTTTCTTTTCTTGTACTTTATTTATTTGCTTATTGTGTTTCTCTATCCACCTACCTTAATTTAAGATGAGAAATCTTTCTGTGTGTACACAATATATGCGTGTCCCTACCTTCCCAGTGTATGCTGGGGGTTGTTGAAGCCTGCAAGAGGCAGCAGTGTGTGGTTCAGCTGTCAGCTGCACACAGGCATGCTGGCTGCCTTGGAGATCCCCTTGGGGAGAAGAAGTATGGGCACTGTGCTCCAGTCCTAAAGGACCTGGATAGGAAATAGGTTTGTTCCCCTTTCAGCTCACCAAACTGGTGATTTATAGGAAATCCTGTTGATTTTTAGGAAAGTCAATCAAATACAGACAAAACATCATCATTAAATTTCTGGGAGAACTTGCAACTCTTTTCAGCTCTGGTCATAAGTGTATGTTCTCAATATAGCATCGTAACATTTCCAACTATCCATCACAGGAGTTTTCCAGTTACCCCATACCCCCACACACACGTTATTCTGCTTCAGTGTCTGGAAGTGTTTCTAGATTTAATGAGTGAATCATCATCTGCAGAAAAGCTTGAGTTTACAGTGTGTTAAGTTTCTTGCATGAAACTTGTATCTATCTCCATTTTTCCCTCTTGATCAGTACTGGTATCTACAGGTATGGGAAGCTTAGAGGGAAAAGTTCATGAGGTGTTACTTTTTGTCCTTGCAAGTTCATTACAGAGATGTGTAGCCCAGCAATATTAATTAAACAGAAGTAATCATTATGATACTCTTAAAGCACAAAAGTTTGACCTATTTCTCTTCTTCCTCATCTAGCTAAAGCCCACACAATTATACCCTTGATAATCATTCAGTGAAAACATTCAGCACATTGTAAGTTTGAGCTTATTAAAAAAAATGGAGACAAATGTATGGCCCTCTGTTGTTCAGAAACCTGTCTTCAAAGAAGATGTGGACAAGCATGATCTAGTCAGGATCTAATAATTTTTTTGTTGTTGGTAGAAAATCTTCCTCATGTACTGTTCAAAATACTGTTCTTATTAGGTACTTACCTACCAGGACCTCTGATTTAAATGTCAGGCTAAACTGAGTTGGGGGATAAGATCCTTCAGGCTGTGGACTGAAAAGCTTCTTGTGCAGCCAAAGTGTCAATGACCACATTTGCCTTTCCCAAATAATAACCTGTATGTGTTCCCTCTTTCTGGGGTGACAAAAAAGCACAAGCAATGAGATTTGCACAAGCAATGAGACTGACCCTGCTTGAGCAGCCGGTCTGGGAAGCTTCATGAGCTCTGGTCATTATGAGATCCTCAGTCTCATGCTGGCTGGCTCTGCAGGGTACAGCTGCCTGATCTGAATGCACAGGATTCCCTTTCCTCATCATTTAGATGGTGAAGCCTCTGGGATGAAATGCAGAAGCTCTGTAGTAGTGCTGAGTAGTTACTTGGCTGCAAAAAAAAGAAGAACAAACCCAGAAACTCTGAAGGCATTGAAAAGAGGGACTGTTGGAAGAGAACAAATGCCTGATCATGTGGTGTGATGGAAGAACTCTGATAGTTTGTCACCACATCTCTGGAGATTGCTCTGGTTTTCCTTCTCAAAAAAATGAGCATTTGAAGTGCTTCATTTGCAATTTTGTGCAATTTCTATTAAAGACAAGAGGTGTCATTTAGTGTTGCGTTGTCATGCTGGAAGGATGTTGGTGGCTTTGAGTCCGCCATAGACTGAAAGTATGTTTGGGAGTTCTTTTCCCTTGTTTTTTATGATGGATCCCAACTAATTATTTGACACAGGGAAGGTCCAGCAGGGTTGTAAATGCTCCTGAGTGTTCATGAGCAGTTTGAGAGACTGCTGAAGTGAGGGGGGGATGGGAATTACAGGATGTGCACAACTGTTGTAAGCATTTTAGAGTACTAGCTGCCATCACAGCTCTGGAAAAAGAAATCAGAGCCTGGAAACACAACTTATCCAGGGCTATGGGAATATCAACTTAGGGTTGCAAGGCTGAAGGCATGGCTGGCTGGAGAGATGTAAGGGAAAGTGCTCTGGGAATGGATTCAGCAGCTGAAGAGCCCTTGGATGCAATGAAGCTAAAGGTGTAGAGAGACAAATCAGTGACCTTTTAAGGAACTGCCTTTCTAAATCATCTGTGAAATCATCAAAATGACCGTTTCCATCTTACAGTCAGCTGGTGCTTGAGCATTATGGAAAGCTTGAGATAGAGATTCCTTGTTTGGCTCGTTCAGGTGGGAGGATGGCTCACTGAAGCCTGTGGTGTCTGTAACAGCCAAGGACAGGTCTATGTGTGTCACACAAAATGAAATCCAAGTCCTGGGCTTTTAGGTAGGCACTTCAGTAGAGCAGAATTCCATTGTAGCCCATGGATTCACCTCACTGCTTGTGTCAATGAATGGTTCTCTGTGTCAGCCAGCACGTGTTTGCTCAGAAATGGGCAGCTCAGCTTGTGAGCCTCAGAGCTGCATCTGTCCTGCAGGCTGTGTGGTGCAGGGAGGGCACAATCTGAGCAGTTCAGGGGACAGGAGGAAATGCAGCTTGCAGATGTAAGTGTGCAGCCTCACCATGAACACACGTGGCTGGCACGTCTGCAGCCAAAGGACATCCCTCACTTCCATGTCTTGGGAATCAACCACATTAGTTTAAGTTTTGCTGCACTGGTTTGATAATGCCGCTGAATTTCTAGGTTGATGATATTTTTTTTCCTCCCCTTTCTCCTCTGGCAATTACACAAAACAATTTTCCTCAATCCTCTATTTTTTTCAAATAATGAGCTGGAGTTCTGCTCTGTGGAGCTCTATTTCTTTTTTTTTTTTTGTGCTATTCTCTGTGATGAGTGTGGTGGGAGCATTTGTCTCCCCCAGCTGCCTTCGCTGTGGCCAGCTGCAGAACAATTGGTGAGACACCATCTGGCTGTCCCTAATTTTCACCAGCTGTAGGTGTAATCAGCAGGATGATTGCAAAGCCCCTCTTCCTTGCATACAGCAATGCTGGAATGCCAGTGCAGCAATGCATGGATGTGTAATGGGAGGTGGAAACAAGCCTTGGTTTTCAGAGGGGTGCAAGACCTGCATAACGCTATTTTTGTGCAAGTAAAAGCATCTGGGTTAGGGTGTACCTGGTGAAGGAGCTGCTGGTGTTCAGCTGCTGCAGCTTCTCTGGGGCTGGCATTTCTCAGTGCAGGTGAGCTGGGGCACAAGCGCAGGGAGGGGTTTGCTGTTTGTGCCTCCTTCTGCTCACACAGAGGCACGGAGAGCTCCCTTTCCACAAGCTGCTGCCTGTTCAGGTGTGTTTAGATTTCAGCCTCTTAAGTCAGTGAAAGTTTTCCGAAGTGCACAGTCAGGACTTGTCATGCTACCCCACATGGAAGCCAGCAAGATAATGGTCAACTTGTGCTTATTTTGACTCGTTAAAAGTGTCAGGATTAAGCCCTGCCTGTGGTACTCTCTCCACCCCACGTTAGGTGTGGTGTTTCAGCACCTGTAGCTCCCTTTGCTGCAGCTGCTCAACCATTCAGTGACCCAGACCTTCCAGAACAGCCAGAGCTGGAGGGTTCCTTTCACTGGCTTTTACCTGGGAGTGTACCTGGATTTTAGCTGGTCTGTCTGTGTTTTTCAAATCTAGCCACTGATGTAATGACCTCCTGCTCCTGCTGTTCCAGAAAATCAGGCAGGGCATTCCCAGAGGTTTGAGGTCCTGCTGGATGGGGACTGAGGGGGTGTCTTGGGCTGGTGAAACACTGTGTGACCAAGCTGTGCTGAAATTCCTTAAAGCCATGTCTGCTGTAACCCTCTGTAGCAAAGGCCTGTGTAGTGTTGCATTTGAATTATTTAAGTAGTGCAAAGTACAAATAGCTAATGAAGCACCTTAATCATAGATTGTAGGGCTAAGGATTATGGTAAACCTGCATAGAGGTGTAGAGGAGTAACAGTATGGAAGGAGGATTATTTAAATAATGCAGGTAGCATTTATCATCAGTTATGCATGTCAGTGTAGTTCTTTTTTTTAGTTAAAGCAATCAGTTCTCATATTCTTTCACGTCTTCCAAAAATCATTGCATTGGTAAAAAAAAAAAAAAAATTATGTTTCTCTCCCATGGGACTGAAATTAATATTGACCAGAAGGGAATTGCAGATATTTCAGTCTCTAAAATCTGTGGCAGGATGACTCCTTCATTAGGCCCAGCCTGCTCACAGACTAGAGATGGAAAGATGTATGGCAAGCAACAGTCAACATATTGATTAATGCCATTTGAAAAAACCACTGTGTTTTGAGAATAAAATAAAAGGCAAGGACAGGGTATGTATTTGAGTTTGATAAGAACAATGTTAATGTAAAAAAACACATAAAGACAAAAAGCTGTTTAATAGAAAGTGATCAATTCTACTCATATCAAGGCTATTAATCTTGCTACTAGTTCAAAGCAAAAGAAACTGTCAAAAAAGCCAAACTGAACAACAAAAAATGTCCTCCATTGTGCAAAGCAGAAATAGCTGCACAAAAGCTCTTCAGTGGAATTCAAATTTCTGATTAATTAGACTGCAGTGTTAATTAGTGCCAGTGGTCCTGAGACAAATCTGGTAATTAGTGAGCTGCATATCCAGTGGGGAAGCCCAGCAGAACACCTGTTTCAGAGTGGCAAAATGGATGCAAATGGAAGATTTGCAGTGTTGTTGCAGCCCTGTTAATTTCCCTCGTTCTGTGGCTTGTACCGCAACCATTTGTGTGCAAGTTTGAGTTTGTGAGCAAAATCTCTGAAATTATAAAAACCATGATCTTCTGTTAGGCTGGTAGTGCTGGGCCGGGTATTGCTTAGCTAATGTGAAGAGGGTGACTATGGATCTGGAACGTGTTATTCCCAATTGTTTAGACTGCAGTAATTAACAGTCGATCAGGCTTGTGTAAATGGATTAACAGCACCTCAGGCTCTCACGACAAATGTGTGTAAACCTCAGACCCCAAACTGAATCTGATCCACAGAAGGTTTAAATCAAAAACTAAGCACATGAATTCTCTTAAAAAACGTGTTGGATCACGAAAGGTTCCTCCTGGTTCTCACCACTGTGACTGACTGGGTGTTGGCAGCTCCTGCTCACCTCTGGTGAGAACAGAGTAACCACAAGCCTGTCAAAGGCAGGTCCTCTCACTTCTGAGGTTCTTGTCTACTAAGAACTCCCAG
Organism: Ifrita kowaldi; assembly: GCA_013398055.1. Classification (NCBI taxonomy): domain Eukaryota; kingdom Metazoa; phylum Chordata; class Aves; order Passeriformes; family Cinclosomatidae; genus Ifrita; species Ifrita kowaldi. The sequence goes on along the minus strand of VZRS01005083.1, from coordinate 80,968 downwards.
TGTGGTTTTACATGTTCATAGCAATACTGATAAATGAGGAGTTGTTTCTTAATTAAACTCCCTTGTGTTTTGGCAATTTTTTTTTTTTCTGAGAAGGGATTTATCTTTGACTCTGTTAAGTTACAGAAACAGATATTAGGCTTAGGAGGAGTTCAGTGTGAAGCAATAGCTGGGGTCTGCTGCATTAGGGGAAGATGTTTGAACACAGCTCTGAGCACTAATTAGTTGCTCTAGGAGCAGAGAAATCCCATCTTCATTCCTACCAAAGGTTTTATGTTAAGCACAGAAACTTTTGTACCCTGATCAGATACACTGTCTGCTTGGAGATAATGGTCTTTTTTTTGAAAAACAGGTGCATCCAGGATTAAGATTTCACTTGGCCTTAATTAAGGGTGTCGTTGGTTGAATAAAAAATACGGGGCTGGAAATCTCCAGATGCCCTTTGGGGCAAGGTTCATCCACATTGAATGCCAGGGGTTCCTCTGGGTAATGATCCTCTGCAATGTGAAGCATGGCCAGCTTAAGGGCAGGCTGGAAGAAAGGTGAGGTTCAGAGCAATTTACTCCATCTGAATTTGACACTCAGTGTTGACACAGCTCAGATCTGATGAAGGTCAAGAGGCAGAAAGTTTGTGTCAGCATGGAGTGGTACTGAAAACCAGAGTTTCAGAAGTGCCAGAGAAGAAGGAATTGTTGCTAAGGAAATGGGCTTATTTAATAGCCTGTCTCTCTACCAGCCTGGTCCCCATCAACTTGAATATGGTCATTCTTAATGGGATACAAATAGAGAGGCAAAATGCATCCCTTGGCCATGAGCCAAGCAGACTCAGCAGAATCTTGAAAGAAAAATAAAGCACCAATCAAGTTAGCAAATAAAAGTGGAGATTTGTGTTCTTTCCTCTGAGGACAGCTGATGGTTGTTTAAAAGTCTTGCAATCAGAAACCTTAAAATTTCCTCTCAGCACAGGAGAAATGCTCCATGGCAATACTTTGGTATCTGTGATTTGTGTTTTTTTTTTCCCCAGGAAAACTCAATTTAGTTTTGTAATATTTCTTACAAGCAAATAAAAATACCATGAAAGACACAAGTTAAAATACTGTGACAAGCAACCAGGATATAGGCCAGTGTCTCATCCTGTTAGTGCCTTAACCTTTTTGGGGATGGACGTTTATCTGTCTGAGTAACAATGGGAGAAAACGTGGGCAGTGTGTTAGGTGGGGCTGATATCTCTTGCTAGACTCATGGATCTCATTATAAGATAGAAAAATGTAGTTTGAGGCATTAAAGCCCATCCTTTGTCCTGAAATGCAGCCAGTTCAGTATTCATGGGCCATCGTGTGGAGGGGAAAGTGGACACTGAATGTCTGGCATTGCTTTATTTTAGCCTGGCTAACAGAGGTAGAGGTGTTGAGGGCAGTCCTGGGCACCAACCTAGGTACGGTCTCTGGTCAGAATAAAGTGGTCAGGGCCTTTTTACTGTCTTGTTGCATGTTTGGGGCTGGATGGAGCCGTGTAGCCCATGCTGGAGGACTGAACAACGAAGTTTCCTCATCTCTGTCCATGTGGGCAAATGCTCTGTGTTCCTGCAAAGTGCTCAGCAATAGCTCACAGCAGAAGCTGCACCAAGGTTCCTCACTGGGCTCTCCTTCAGCCAGGCTGAACTGGGTACCTGGCTGCAGCTGGTAGCTGAATGCACCTATACAGAGCAGCTGTGATCACAAAATCTATAACCTTATGGAAATCAGAGCTGGAGTGCAGAGACCTTGTGGACTTGCAGTCTATCACAATGACCTCTGCAGGTCAATAAATGCTGTGAGCAGGAAGCCAATTCCATCCTCTCTAAGCTGAGTTTTGAGAAAGGGCAAATGCTAAGGTTAGATGTAAACAATACCCTGATGATGGGCGTGATCAAAGTGCCACCATGCAAGGGTTTGGGGTTAAAATGTGTCAGAGTCATTTAGCCTCCTTAACAGGTTGCCCTGGAGCTACCCAGGTAGATGACAAAACTGAGATTTTTTTGAAGGTTTCTAGCTTTGCTGGAGGCCTTCAGCCTTTTGGGTGTTACCTGAGCTCAGAAGGAAGATCAATTAAATCATTAACTTTGTGGAAATGGTGCCAAGGCTTTTGTTGGTGCTCCCTGCTCAACATCCAGATGTAAAAAATGTGTCTCTTAATTTCTGGGGGGACTACAGAAAAAAAAAATCCCAGTACTTGAAATCCTCTTTTTCTCTAAAGAAACCTGTAACAGATTCTCTAACACAGGCACGGGAATGGGAATTCTCCTGTAATGTTAATTCCAAGGAGGCTTTCCACAGTAATGAAATATGCCACAGTCAGTGATAGCTCAGCTGAAAAAAATTGGCCAGTTAAGGAAAGGCTCAGCATATGTGCCCCTTTGCACCATCTTAAATCACTCTTACATTCTGAATTGTCTATCCCTGATAAATCTGTTCAACGTTGCTAGGTTTGAAGTGTGTGGAATTAATGCCTCCTTATGGGATGTGTTCCAGCTGAACTCAGTCTGGTGTAATTCACTGTACTGGAAGTGGCCCAGAGTGACACTTCTTCCTTTGTTAGTTTTGCTTATATATATATTATGTTTTTTTACAAAAGGGTAATTGCTATGCAAAATACCTCTGAGAGCTATCAACATTGGAAATATCTGTCACTGCAAATAAATTTGGAGTGTTTGTGGCTTATCTCAAACCATGCTGTAAACTGATCAGAGTAGGAGCTCTGAATTAAAATGAACGGAAAATGAAACCAAACTCTTTGTTTTCATTTACACAGGTGTGTAAATGCTGCTGATGTGTGAATGGTTCCAAGAAGATAACTAATGAAAAGACACCCTTACTTGGTTTTAAAATGAATTCCCCAAACTATCTTGTCCTTGGTGCCTCTTCCCAGAATCACGTGCAGCTTCCTGAGCCAATTCAGATGCGTGCCTGAGTAAAAAGAAAATAAGACAAACCGAAGGAAATGAAACTTCCACAGGCAGTTCCTGAGTTTAGAGCTGCCTCTGTGTGAAAGCAGTCAGAGAATGTACTCAGAAAAAGAGCTCATTTAAGTCTCTCAGGGGGAAAAAAAGCGTGTTGCTAACACGTAAATTTAAATATTTTCTAATCAGCTACACACTCTGTATGATATAATGTATATTGTATATTGGTGATGTGACCTTTGTAAGGGCCAGGGCAGGACCCAGGTGAGCTGTTGGGGCAGGGTGGTGATGGCATTAGGTGCCTGCAGGCTGGGGTCAGCCCTGCTTTGAAGACCTCTCCCCAAGGCCTGACAGGGTGCTGTGGGTTTCCGTTTCCCATCGTGCAGACTTCTGAGAGCTGGTGGCTGAAATACCTGCCTGGTGATAAATACTCCTCATAACAGATCACTTGGATGCCTGTGGTTTCTGGCTAGGTCATTTGGAAGCAAAACTCTGGGCTGGTGGGGCACCCTGGTGATGAAACAAATCTGTTAGTGCTTTACTTGCAGTTTAATTAAGTGTAGAGGGCTGGATTTGCTTGACTGGAGGACTCTGGAAGAGATCCAGTTCTGTCAGCCCTGGGCTCATCCTCTAATTGCCCTAACACAGGGAGTAATTTGGAGAGGTTCTACGGAAGTTTCTCCACCAGAAAAAAATCTCTCCATTGGGAAAAGAGAGCTTGATTGAAGACCAGAGAGCATTTACAGCTGTAGTTCTGCACTGCCCTGGAAGAAGGCGCTCCTTCCCCGGGACACTCCAGCAGAGCTGAGCTGTCCAGCCCAGGCTGGGCTGCAGGCTGGCCTTTGCTGAGCCCAGAGTGCTGCCCTGGGGCTGGGGCAGTGCTGCTGCTGGGGCACAGCCTTCTGCTGCCTGGGCAAGGAATCATGCTGTGCTAGAAAATTGTGGTGAGTTGGTTTTGGTTTTTTTTGCTAGGAAAGGTGATTATTCCCGTTCAGCATTTGTGCTCACAAGCTTCTTTCATGTTCCTGTCTAATGGTCCTTATTCAGACAGAGGCATGCCTTGCTTTTACTTTGGGAAATCTGCTTGTCACTTCATTAGACCACTTACAGCTGAGTGACAGGGAATTCCATTTTCTTCCCTTCTTTGCTGCTGTCGAAGAATTCTCCCCCATCTCTCGTGTCACCCTGTCACACTGGGGTGATGTTTGTGCTACAGAGATGCCGTAGCACAGCCTCTCAGCTCACTGCTAATCAGCTGTCTCTTATTCTGCCTTGGCGTCAGCCAGTCTTGATTTCTGTGTTACCAAATCCTTGACTCATCTGTTGCTTAAACAGCTTCATTATTTGACACCCTGCTTTCAAATCCTCCTGGTGGGGCCAAGAACATGGGTGCAATGTTAGAAATTTGCTCGGTATCCATTGGCTTCAGAGGGACAACAAGCTCCAGGGACTGAAGTTTCAGGTCCAGTGCCAACTAGGTTGAAGAAATAGCCCATGGTGCCTCCTGGCCAGGCTTCTCCCTCCTCATCCTCACTTACCCCTGCACTGGGAGAGAAAAGTTTTATTTCCATTTTTTTCTTCCTCCATTCCCCTTTCTCCCCCACCCCTGTGATCCGTTCCTTCCTTTATTTATGAAATCAATGAGCTCCAGTCAGAGACTCTTCTTATCTCTTGGCAGTTCCAGAAACTGCCCTTGAAGTGCTAGAATCTGAGAAGAGTGTGTAGCAGAGCATCTGGAAAACTTATCTTCCACAACTTTGTATCACTGCTGTATTGCAATTTTCTGCCTCTGTACTCTAGCTGACCTATACGTATAATAGAAAATTTTCTCCTATATTTCTCATAGTCAAAAGTTGTCTTATCTTCAAGGAAGAAGGAAATAGGTTCATTACTCAGAGAGAGACAAGGAGATGTCATCCCATGGTAGGTTTTTCTGAGTGCTTTGTTTGGGTTTTGTAAGTGGCCACTTACTGAACTAAAAATTGCAGGGGAAAAAAAAAAAGCACAGCAGCTTTTCCCATTACTATTTTGTTTTCTAATTAATCCTGCCCATTCAAGCTTTATCTGCTTTGCTCACGCCGAGTTTGCTTTTATAGCTTAAAAAAGGGTTGTGGGGAGGTGTGAATACCCTCCTCTGCTAATGCATTTTGATTGCTGTTTTCCCCACTGTTGGAAAGCTTTTAGAAACACCACAGCTCTTAATTTTTCATGTGACACTGGTTTCCCACCGCTCTGGGTTATTCAGCTCGGTAAACATCTTGCCTGAAGGATTGCATTTCCTTTGATGGTGGTGAGCTGAAAGTTCCAGCCACTGTGATTGCATTTGATGAAGACATAATTAAGACAGGCTAATTTGTGTGTGTGTGTGTATTTAATAACTTTGGAATCGGCCTCGTGGAAGTGAACGGTTCCCAATGCTGATCCCTGCAAACCAATCATATGTTGGGCAAGTGCTTGGAGAAAAGGAATTCTCCATGGTAGGGGTTACATGGCTTGGCTTTAGCTTGGCTGGGTGACTCAAAGTCAACCTCTGAGGCAGCTCTGTGGACAATTATCATGCTGCTCTGCTGCCTTGTTCCCTACACAGCCAAAGGTTTCATCGTCCTTGTTAATCTGTGAAATTGGTCTGGATTGTCAAATTTTGGTTGTGTAATAATATTTGAATAAATTCTGATTGTATTTTATTTGGAAAGCGAGGTGCTGTGTGAGTAACTGCACATGGTCCTTCCTACTGCAGCAGTTTCTTTCTTACCAGCACATTTCTCTTCTAGAAAAAGCAGCTTTATCAGAATTCAACTTTGCAGTTTGTGTCAGCTGGGTGAAACTAGATTTTGAAAGAAAAATGGAGTTGGAGTATCTGAAGAGGATCAGAGCTGCAAAGTTGTGGCACAGACCTGATACTGGCATCAATTATTTTCATGATTTTTCAGCTAAAATGAAGCAAAGTATATTTAAAAATGCCCATGAAGTTAGGGTTTTAGAAGAATTATTATGGCTTGGAAGAGAAACTACACTCCAAGAGCATTTCTTCTGGAACAGAAATTCCAATTTTAGCTAATATTGGTGATACAGAAGAATAGTACCTATCTCTTTGATGTCCTATGCACTCATTTATGAGTGCCTATAACACCTCAGAGTTGAATAGGTCCATGTAAGTGCTATTATTGTTTATTGCTATTTAGCATTAGTGGATTTAGGTCTCTCAGGAATCCGATTAAAGCAGGAATAGTGATATTCAGGCCTTCATGTTCCTATTTGTCTTTCAATGGGTTTTATTTCATTACCTTTGAGACTACTTAGGGAATGATTTCTGACCCTCCATGAGTAATTTTCTAATCTGTTAATGCTAAAATATCTTGGAAAGGCCAGATCTCAGGCTATTTTTCTTCCCCTAAATGTTTCTTGGAGCCATTTAAAAAGCCCTTGGAAAGCATAACAACAAAAGCCAGGCAGTGTAAGTATGCATGACTTTAAATTATATAGACCCTAATTCTGGACAGACAAATCCCTCTTTGTATGCAGTATCATCCCCCCCTCTGCAGCCTTCCCTGGCTAAAGCTGTCAGGGCAAAGTGCATTTCAAAGCTGAAATGTCTCGGTGTCAGAGCAATGCTGGTCTGTCATTGCTCTTCAAAGTTTAATGTGGTATTTAGAGGTGAGGTCGAAGAGATGCAGCATCCCTGCAGCTGGCTCTCTTCTAAACAGCTCAGATCTTGAGGGCCCTTGTGATGGTGCCATCTCCAAGGTGCTGAATAAAAAATATCCATGGCTCCAGGTGGAATCCAGTGGTTTGTTTCAGAAGTGCCCTGTTGAAGCTTCCCAGCTCCCAGCCTGTGTGCCAGCCAGAGGAAAGCTGTGACACGTGGCTGTGCATCCTAGAGCTGCATCTTCCAACTGCACTGCAGCCATTCCCTCAGGAGCTGTGAAGTTTCATCAGTGTGCTGCTGGGGGAAAGCTCGGCTGAGGAAATTACTTTGCACAGTCTGGAAGCGGTGTTCTCTCTGATCTGATGGGGAAGAAAGTCGTACAGTTGCGTGCCCAGCTTTGGAGTAATTGCATTTTCAGACTGTTCAAGCCTTCCTTGGGGTGTTGATCGTGTCATTGCTCCATTGCCATCTAAATGGTGTAGCTGTAGAGACAACCCTTGAGCTGATTTGGGAAGGATGCACGCAGAGCTGAGGTTTGGGATTGAGATTCATTAAATAATGCCCAACTCTAACTGTGCTTTCTGCAAGGAGGCTGGAGCTGGCAGCTGTGTCTCTGTGACGGTGAGGCCTCTGCTGGAAGGCTTATACCTGTCAGAGCCTGAGACACCCTGCTGAATGGACACAGATTCCCTTTGCTCTGGATGTAGTTGATGAAGCAGCAAGGAGGTTGAGAGCTGTGTTGCTCCAGCCTGGCTGGATGCCTTTCAGCAGAAATGTCTTGTTCTGTGCGTTAACAGGACTCAACTAATCACTGCTCTTTACAGAGTAGCTCTGGTAGTATTTCGTGGGTATTTCCCTTTAGTGAACTCGTTTTTCTCATCTCTCCTATGGCTGGAGCTCCTGAGCTGGGTGACTCTTTTGAGAATAACTTGGTTGTGCATAAGGAGAAATTGAGGTGTCGTTAATGCTTGTGTCCTCCTGGGTCCTGGTCCTCAGAAGAAAGAGAAAACAGAGAGCAGCCAAACTGTAATTTCCTTGGGCAAGGCAGCAACGCTTTCAAACCATAACTTCTCTGCTTTCTGTGACAAAGGTCCAGCTTCTGAGCTGGAATAGGAAGCAGAAATTTCCACTTGAAAATAAAGATGTATACAGTTATGCTTGTTTTTCTCCAAAACCTTGTATCACTACCTTTCTTCTAAAAGATATGTTGTTTACTTTTCTGTTCTTTGAAATTCTCTTGTTTTCTATTCACTGCTGCTGTTGCCCATCTCCTTTTCCATGTTAAGGGTTCTAAGACAAAAATTTTTTGGTCATCTTTGCTGGTGAACAAGGAAATGAAAATTGTCTAAATTGTAATCGTATCCCTTCCTTCCCTGTTCTGTAAGAAGCTGTATTTCCTCCCACATGGAAATCTACAGGCATGGTAGATTTGAATAAGAGGAAACCTATGGATAGTAGGAAGGGGGAGGAAGATGCCTAATTCAAATTGGAATCTTCCTCTCTTTCTGTGGATTACTGTTTTAAGCCTCTCTGAAATAAGTATTTGTATTAAATAGTTTGATAGGTAGAACATTGAAAATCCACTGTTGAAACTCCCTGGTATCACCCTCCTGTGCAGAAGGAAAGTAGTGCTGATGCTTTACACAGGTTGAACTTTTCTCGCTGCAAGCTGCAGTCCCAGGTGATCAATGACCCTGCAAAGGCTGAACTTTTGTGTGAGTGCATTATCTGCCACCAGCTTCTGGCTTCAGAGTTTCTCCAACACATACGCTTCTTCCTTTACCTGCAAAATAGGTTGGGGCTTTTTTGTGGAGCTACTTGTTCTTTCAAGCAGTGTCTTCTCAATCCCTTTCCCTCTGGCTGAAGCAGCCACGGGTCAAACACGGGACTGTGACCTGGCACAGCGCCAAAAGCAATAGGTCCTGTCCAGCAGGAAATGTCATGTGTGTGACTGGCTCTGCACTGTGTTCCTCACCCTTCTCCACCTTTGGGATGCTGGTGCAACAGCCTCACAGGATGTTTGATTCCATGAGGTTGAATATTATAAAAATGAAGTAAAAAGCATCAGAGCACGTGTAATTCTAAACTGCACAACAGTTTGGACTGCAAAGTATTAAAGGGTGACTGTAATGTGATAAACTGGTTTAGTAATAAATCAAAGTGCTGATTGTGATCAGGGGGCATTTCATCAAAGCTAATCACGGCTGAGGATAACTCAGAGGCCCTTTTAATGAATGTGTGTGTGATGTGAAGCAATGTGTTAAGTGGTGGTGACAGGAGGCTTGGATCCTGGCAGATGTGGCTGTTAATGCTGCAGCACAGCACAAGGAGCCCCCCAGAACTGAGCAGCTGGGTCTGATTTTGAGCAGGGCAATGTGGTGACAGATTTTTTACTCTCTGAGCAGCTCAGAGGTGTGTGATGGCAGGATCCCCTTCTGAGGTTGATGTCCTAGTGTCATGCTCTGAGTAAACTTTGCTGGGATGGGTTTTTGCCAGGTGCCTGTGCCTCCCTCCTCCTGCCTGACCTGGTGATACAATGCAAATCAGACACTCCTGTCCATAGGGATGATGAACTCTCCCTTTAACTTGACCAGCTGGACACATGCTAAGTAAATCTTGGCAGTATTAACGAGGTCTTTAAGGGTGTGAGTCCCGGCTAACTCTTACAATCTGTCATTGCACCTTTAAATCTTCATCAGAACTAGAGCTCTGAGTCTTCCCAGGACTGTATTAATTGGATTTCATGCTACTGGGAAGGTGTGTGGTTTGTGTCTTGCATAGCAATTGCAGGCACGGTCACTGAAGATTTCAGTACTCCTTGTTTAATTCCTCCAAACCTGCCATTGCTCTTGGAACTTTTAATAACCACCAGCTTACCTTTGGTGAATCGGTGATTTGAAGGAGTAAACAGAGGTGGAATAGTTTTTCAGCTAATGCAAGTTACCTATGTTTTTGGCTGACTCTGTCAAACTATGTTTCTTTCTTTAACCTTTGGATGATTTTCTTTGCCAAGGGACTGCCTGGCACCGTGGTGGCCTCAGGTCCATAAAACAAAGTAAGCATAACTTGTGCATCTGAAAACTGTCATCTTTAATCTCGATTTCCAGAGTGCATTGCTGACCAAACTGCAATTTTAAAAGCTTTATTCCCCCTTTTTCTGTCAAACAGGTCTAGTCAGAAAATAGTGGAGAACAAACCCATTTTTCAGCCCAGATGAAGTGCATAAAAATTATAAATTGATTTTTATAGTGCTTGTTGAACTTGCTTGCTCACTAATAAATTATCCCAGTTATAATGTAACCAATGCATTCCTTGTAACTACCTGCTCTCTGAACAGTGACAGTCTACAACTTGTATTAATATAAACCGTATTGAGCAACCAGCAGAGCATATGCAGTGTTTCAATGCAACATCAGCACTGAAATCATGATAAAATACTTCAGGGTGTCAGGCTAGTCTGTGACAGGGAGCTGGTAATTTGGTCTGGTCTTCAGGAATGCTCTTCAGGAGCTACAGTGGAGTTAATAGGAAAAAAAAGGTTCACTGGCAATAAAGGGCTGAGTGGCACTTTATTTGTCTGTCCAAATCAAGTATCAAATGCCAATTAAAAGGGTCTCCTGCAGCCGCTAATTAAGCAGCACTGAGGGATTGATTAGCCATGTACCAATGACTGTCAGTACAAATGCATTTGTTCTATTATCCCAGCGTGTACTTCAGGGAATCGACCAGTTTCTATTAATGAATCCAAGCATGTTCACGTGATAAGCACAGGACTCTGGCATTTAATTTGTTTTAATATATAAACCATTAATTTTATTGACTGGCCTATGCTCTTCAGCCATGGATATGTTTTCTGTTGCTTCAGAGGAGTTTGTCTTCAAAAATGACTCTCCAAAAGGAGAGGAGCCGTCCCATAAATTGGGTGAGGGTCAAATTATTGTGTGTTCCACTAGTATGCTCTGGACTTCCTGCTGCACCTCTGGGCCAGAAAAGTGAAGATACAAATGAGGAAACTGGTAGTGAAAAGCATGGTTTTGAAAGGCCCAAGTTGAAGATCAGTGTGGGACATCTGTAGCATTGCTCTGGCCTAAATTTCTGTAGCAGGATTTTGGGCAGTTGGCCCTGCCCTGGCCTTGGCAGCACCCCCACTGTAAGGTGCTGGAAATCCTGAGAGTGCCACAGACTGTGTTTGCATTTTCAGCGCCTCCATTTCCTTCACAAATGTTTAGATGATGACTACGTTTTGAAGCAGAAAAATACTTTCTGCACTGTTCATCTTGAAAGCAACTCTTTTATTTTTGTTCAGTTTGAAGAAAACATTTCTCTGTGTCAGAATTCCCCACACTGTGGTAATGTTTGGCCAATATTCCTGCCTCATCCTGCTACGTTTTTCTAATGGAGCTCCAGATGCAGCTTCTGCCGGAGATATTGAGGTTCTGGGAGAGTCACCTGTGAATGCTTCCATGGCTGTGCTAAGAGCTGGTGAGCAAGGAAATCCCTTGGGAAATAGGGTGAGAGACCAGCTGCCCCCCAAGGCTTTTAAAGGCAGATTTAGTCCTGCTGTGACAGGGTCAGTGGTTTTGATTCTACACCTTCAGTGGCAGGTTGGTTTTTTTTTCCTGACTTCAGTGGGAGATTTGATGCAACATGGAAAGGGAAGGAGTTCAACACAGGTGGAACACACTGCCTTTATTTTCAGAATTCAAAGTCCGTTTGATATTAAAATGCAAATAAGCAAGAAAACAAAAATCTCCTCAGAAACCACGATGCCTTATTCAAGGTGCTGCTATTTGATGCCTATTGCAGACTTCATCCCAGTTTTAGTCTTATATGAAAGTCTTCCCTACTTCTGATTTAATGTTTGGGGAAATTAGGTTCGGAATGAAATATAGTAGGAGGAAATATTTCTTAAATTTGATAGTTGAAAGAAATACCTTTAATCTCTCCTGTTATTAGTACTAGAGGAGTTTTCAGAGAATAATAAAACTATTGCACTAAGCCCCTTAATTCTCTCCTTTAGTAATTTCTTCTCATGTTTTTAATTTGCTTTTTTATTATTCTTCTGATGTTAATTTTTTTGTTCTGTTTTCCTCTGCAGTTTTCACCTTCTTTCCCTCAGTACAACATTCTGTATTTAGTACTCTTCCCCCCCCTCTTCTCCCTATCTCTTTTTAAAATCTCATTATTAATTTTTTTCCTCTTCTCTCCCTCCTCTCCTTTTTAGCCTTTATTTTGCTTCATCTTTTCCACTAGAACTCAGTCCTCTGCTGTCAGGTCTCTGTTTCTGTCAGCGTGGTCACGGTGGATGATCCATGGTGGGCTGTAGAATGGCCATGCCTGCTTTTCTGAGGGCTCCCCGCTTTTCTGAGGGCTCCCTGCTTTTCCAAGGGCTCCCTCCTTTTCTGAGGGCTCCCCGCTTTTCCGAGGGCTCCCTCCTTTTCCGAGGGCTCCCCGCTTTTCTGAGGGCTCCCTCCTTTTCCGAGGGCTCCCTCCTTTTCTGAGGGCTCCCTGCTTTTCTGAGGGCTCCCTGCTTTTCTGAGGGCTCCCTCCTTTTCTGAGGGCTCCCTCCTTTTCCGAGGGCTCTCTCCTTTTCCGAGGGCTCCCTCCTTTTCCGTGGGCTCC